>PVJX010031566.1:0-21087 GCA_004027295.1 Dolichotis patagonum
CTGTTCACCTGTCAAGAATTTCTGTGGTGGACTTTTTTTTTTGTATTTACATTGTAGCTCACACTGGCTTTTATTTCTGATGTTATCTTTTAGGTTTTATAAGCTAGTAAACAGCTGATGTGAAAATGCTGCAGTCTAATCACTCATTACATAGTTGATATTTTATTTTATTGATATTTTCTTGCTAAGTACATGTTATACAATACAGTGAACTATTGAGTTCTGACTGGCTTCTCATACAAACAACTTGGGTTATGAACAGAATTTTAAGTTTAACTTATGACCAAAGTCTTGAGTTATGACCCAAATGCTGATTCCTTGTGGGGTTGTAAACAAAGACCTGCAATGCCAGCAAAGTGCATGTAAGTGTACATAAGAATCAGTCTGAGCCCAGATGCACATGTTTGCGATATGATTTTTATCAGTGCTTTTTAAAATTGATACAATTACTGTTATCAAAATGGCTCCCCAAAAGCTAAAAAAGAAGCAAAAGAAGGAAGGGAAGGTAAAGGAAGCAATCACAATGGAAAAGAACTGTGTTAAATAAAAGACAGAGACAGACCACATTAGACTGGTTTTTAGTTCTGAAAAAGGTGAGACCTAGTGAGCCAGAAGCAGGTCCTAGTGGGCTACAGACTCCCCCAAGGAGAGAAAGGACACCAGAGAGCCAGATTGCTGATGTTCTTGTGGAAGGGGGCTCTGCTTCCAAACAATAACCACCTTCCGTTTCATCCTTCCTTCCTGCAAGCCAAAGATGTCAACTTGAATGGTGAATACAGTATGAAATTGTTGTTATAGTAAATTAGGCACATTTTATAACTTTTTGGTAAATATACTAGGAAAATTATTGGTATTTCTGTTAAATTATGCACATTGTACAGCCCTTTTTTGGTTATGAAAAGGTTAGTTAAGGAGTGTTTTGGGAGGTTCAGAGCACATTATGGGTATTCCATTTTTTCTTATGGGAAAAATAGTTTTGACTTACAACCAACTTGAGTTACAACCAATGAACTGAGTTCATAAGTCAAGGTCCACTGTATAGAAACAAGCTCCTGACAAAAGAGGAAGACCAGAGACATGACAAGAATGCCTGCCATACAGTAAAGGAAAGGGAAGCACATGACCTGTCAGTGTAAGTGAGATGTGCACACAGAACATGCAGTTGTCAGGTATGAAGACTGCCTTGGGTGTGACAGTTGAAGCAAAGATTATTTTTGTTGTAGAGTTCTATTGGCATTTCACTGTAGTTCATATAGGAATTTATTTCTGATGTTATACTTTAGGTTTCATTAGCAGGTACACAGCTGATGCAATGCTTATTTTAAACACAATACATATTAAGAATTTAATACTTTGCTTTATTGATATTTTATGTTCTGGTTTTGTGTTATGTTCAACATTGTATAGTATAATAAGAACCTCCTGAAAAAACAGCAAGACCAGTGAGAAGTCAAGTATGTCCTACAAAAAGTCCAGGAAAGCAAAACACACGTGCTGTTAGTATAAGTGATATGTGTATATGGAATGTGCTATTGTCATGTGTGAAAACTGCCCCAGATGTGATAACTGAAGCAAAGATTATTTTTGTTATATAGTTCTATTGGAATTTTCATTGTAGTACACATAGGAATTTATTTCTGTTGTTAGTTTTTAGACTTTGTACATCAAAAAATCAATAGTGAAAATTTTGATGCTTTTTAAATAAAAACCCAAATATTAAATTCAATACTTTGGCTTTTAAAATATTTTCCCTGTTAAGTACTCATTATTTAATATAACAAACTCATAAAATTAATAATTCATTGGTAGCAATATCTTAAGAATGAATGTGGTATTATACATCTTCCACAATGCTCTTTTAACAAAAAATTGGCATCATACTCTGGGGTCTACATGGCACATGATTGAAGGTACAGGAGGTTTGAGACCATTTTATGACTAAACCAAATAGCTAATTTAATTAGTCTTATGAAACAATCCTCACCATGGGAAAACCTAGTGCAGCTCACTTAGAGCAATAACTCAGACTTCTATACTTTTTCTAGCACACACTAGCACCCCTCAGCTCTTTCAGAAAACAGTACTATATGAAAAAAAAAAACAAAAACGAAATACCAAAAAGTAAACAGTCCTTTCAATCTTGTTTATACTATCGTCAGAATTGAATGCCTTTCCCCCTTAGTTAAAAAATGGAGAGATGTTGTCCTGTAGCACTTGTAGGGGTTGAACTCCAGTCATCTGTGGCTGTAACCGGGAGATCAGGTGTGGCAACTGATGCTTAAGCAGCGCTCCCCCACCCCAACAACTTGTTTCTTTGGCCACCAGAGAGTGAAGAGGCTGAGGAATCCAGATGGACCATTGAAACTGCTCCTCATTCCCTCTGCATTCCCTAGCAACGGCAGTACTTTGCTAGGTTTCAGGTGTGTTCCTACAGGCATGACAGGCTTTTGCCTCTGTCTCAGGACCAGGTACTTTCAATTGTATGGAAAGTGGGAGAGCAAAATGGGACTGGTCTAGCACCCCGTCTCTGCTATTCTTTGGAAGGGGTTATCCAGTCACTGTCCACTTCCTTCTGCAATAACCCCTGCAGCTGCATACATCTGCTCCTTCTATGCCACTCTAGCTGAGTGTGCTGTGCTAAACCTTTCATCGGTACCACTGTTCTCTAGCTTTCTGCTCTCCCTTCTGTCTGTGCCAGTCTTCTGCAGCTTTCTTCTCTGCATCAGTCTTTCTGACTGTGCCATTCCTGTCCTGAGTTCTAGTCTTTTACAACTACATACCAGACTATTTACAGATAACATGATGGTGAAGATCTGCTTAGAAATAATTTAGAGTTGGGTACTAGATTGGGGTGGATATGACTCAAAGCTGGCCATGAAATGAAAATTGTTGAAGCTGGGTGAAGACTTCATGAGAACCCATTATAGTAGTCTCTCTACTTTTGCATATGGTTAAAAACTTTCATAATAAAAGATTAATTACAAAAGAGGAATTCTATTACACATATGGTTTACCCTCTGATTTCTCTTAGGTTTAGTCTCACTATGTTTAGGACCTGTCATCTAGTTCTCATTTCCTTGGATACCAGCAAATATTATTAGAAAAAGAAAAACGACTTTACTGAGACACTTTTTCCATACGCTTCCCTAGTGTAAGAAAAATTGGGGGCTGCCAAACCTGTGAAACTGAGATGGGTGAGGAGCCTCATGTGGTTGCTGACTTGCTCTTTAGAGCTCTGCTTCTGCCATTTGGTCTCTGATACTGATACCTAACAACCCTCTGTGGCTGTGGCTTGGAAATGATGTGACATTTCAAAAGGAGGGAACTCCAGCAGCAGGGCCATGTCAGTTGCTCAAACATAAGCAAGAGAAAATATTGCTTCTCTCTAGCAGCAGGATAATTAAGAAGAATTTTTGGATCCAGGACCATGGATTTTTGAGGTGGCAGGAACCTTGTAGCTGGTCTAGTTCAAATCATTTGTGTGGTAGATGAAGAAATGTGAGTCCAGTAAAATAAAGGGACTTGGCCAGGGTTGCATAGCTTGTAGTAAAGACAGGATCAAATTCATTGATTTTTTAGTTTAATGCTCTTTTCTTCACTTTGTACCCCGATTGTTTCTTTGATTTCAGTATGGTACCCTGATTTGTTTCTTTGATTTCAGTATGAACTATAATCATGAATTCTCTGGAGTAGCATGCTAATATAAGGTGAAGTTTTCTATCTACCCTTTGAGTATCAGAAGAAGGTGGCCAGTGTGCTAAGTGTTGGTGGTGGTTGTGGGTGGTGGTGGTGTAACTTTAAAGTACTTAACATATTTGGATGAGAGAATCTCCTTAGGAGAAGTTGTGATTCATTCTTGATAGTGAAGAAAGTGCATGTGTTAGTGTTTGCCAAGTCCCAGGACAGAGGGTGGGACAAACAGTCTCAATTATCTGTTTGAATTTATGTTTTAGCATTCCTTAGCTGTGTAACCTGGGAAAAGTCATCAGTCTCTCTGCATCTCATCTGTTAAAAAAGGCAAATTGTAGAACCTATCCAATGATCTTGTCTTAGTTACTTTCTTATTTCTGAGACACAATGCCTGACACCCACAAGTTAAAGGAGACAAAATTATGTTAGTTCACAGTTTGTAGAGGTTTTAATCCCTAGTCATCTGGCTCTAAGGCAGGATGGCATGGAAGAGGAGAAATAGTTCATGGCATAGCAGGCAGGAGGAAGCAACCGGTAATAGCTGCAAACCTCCCTTTCCCTCTTTATTCCATTCAGGCTACAGACCTATTGGTTGGTGCTACTCACACCAAATCAAATGGTGATTATACCCCCACCAAATCAAATAATGATTATAAATAATGCAGTGATTATATAACATTTAAATGATTCATGGAAAAAGCTGAATTATCTCTTGTTGAGGGAAATGGAGTATGATTTGAGACAGTTCTGCTACTCATATTGCTAAGCCTCAGATGTTTCTATGAAGGTCTGTGAGAGAGATGAATTCTTGAAGGGAGTAAGCATGCTCACATTCATCAATACGATTTTATTATAGCAATAGCTGCAGCAATCTGGTCAATACTGGGTAGAACAAATCTTGTGATCTAGATCTTCCTTTTTTTTTTAATCTTTGAATCAGGCCTTACCAGCAGTGTAAGCACAGTTGCCCTGGTAGGGCAAACTGACTACCAGGAATTCTAAACGACACATTGAATAAGGCTGAGTGAGATTTTTGTCTCCATATAACAATTTTTTGTCTTCCTTATAATAAGCTTCATTTGCAGGTCCATGGTTATTTGCATTTGAGATTCTGAGCTCCTGAGGAGCAGATTGCCTTTTTAGTTCTCAGATCCTCCACTGACTAGCACAGTGTTTGGGAAGCAGAAATGCTTGTTGAATATTTATTAAGTGAGGGAATAAATGAGTGAATAAATCTCTCTCTAGTGGGGATCCTGAAGTCTTATTAGAATTGGTCGTTAACATGACCACCCTTTGTAATGTTGATGGGTCTGACGACATAAGAGACTGCTTTGCTTAATATGATACTATTAACATTCAGGACATTACATAGTATCTTACTATCTTCTAATGGAGTTACTTTTGGCGTTTAAATGGAAAAACTGCTATATTATTTCCAATGATTGGGAAATAATAAACAAATAATAACCTCAAATGCCTGGAAACATTACTTTCACAGAATTCTACAAAAAACAGTTCTAAAAGATCCACTTACATAATATACACAAAAGGAGAAAATATTGTTACAGATGACTCACTACCATGAATTATTTTTATAATACAAATAAAAATATTTGCCATACAACAGTATGTGATTAAGGTAAAAATAACTTCTTGGGTCATCCTTGGCGTTTTCTTTATGTTAGGCTTTAGATAGAGAAGTGAGGTAGAAAATGGTTTATTGAGATATGATATTTAAATGGAACTTTTCTGCTTAAATAAGATAAGATGGAAAGTTAAAGCTATTTAGAATTTGGAAGGGCCTGGCATTAGGGAATAAAGCTACATGCTTGTCATTGTTTGGGGCAAATGACAGAAAGAGACACGTATCAGTTTCTGATTTTATTATTAAGATTAAAAGGGGATATATTCAGTGGCCCCTCTATGTCCATGGAGAATAAATTCCAAAACCTTAGTTGATGCCTGAAAATATGAATAGTACCAAACCCTATAACTTTGTGTCTTTTCCATCTTAACTAAGCACTTATAATGTGCTATAGATATAACTTCCATGGTTTGAGGTAAAACAGCAAAACTGGGCATTAATTTCTTTTCCCTTCTTCATAATATGAAGGGTAGAAGTTCTGTTCTTAGTGCAGATCTTAGCAGCCACAGTATACAAAAGAAGTGATGCATAACTTTTGCCAATCTAGAGTTGACTGATAAAATTTAGTAAAAGACTAAAGAAATTGACAGTCCTGTTTTGTCAACAGGAAGTCAACGTGTGAAATCTTAAAGCAGAGCTGAATCATTCAAGATACAAGGAGCCCAACTGTTTAGGCAGGATGCACTTTGTCCTCAAATTACTCATCAGACCACATAAGAGTAGCTTCTTGGGGTGGGAGGGGGTCTTAGTAATATTGGGAAACTTTTTGAGCATCTGGGTACATGGCCCTGGGGAAAGTTGAGCACAGTTCCTTTCTCCCTCATCACATGTGTGTCTGTTTTGTCAGCTTGGGCTGCTTTTAAAAAAATACTGCAGATTAAGTGGCTTAAGTGATAGAAATTTGTTTTTCACCATTCTGAATGCTGGGAAATACAAGGTCAAGGCACCAGTCAGTTCCTTTTCCAGGGAGGACCTACTTCCTCCCTTTTTAGAAGGCTGCTTTTTAGTGTGTCTTCCCATGGTGGAGGGGGAAGATGACCTCTCTGATGTCTCTTCTGTTAAGGATATTGATGTCATTGATTCAGGCTCCCAGCCTTATGATATTTAACCCCGATTATTTTCATAATGGTCTCACCCCAATTACAGTCATACTTAAGGTTAGGACTTCAACATATGAATTTAGAGGCAGACATAGTCTAGTCTATAATAGTATTTTTTCCCAAAATAAAAGTTCAACCAAAGAGGACGAACTATGTTGATTTGCCCATGGTCCTTCTTTAATCAAGCTGGAAGCTGGTCTTTCATATCATCTAGGCACAAGCTGCACTGTGCAAAAACTATGAAAGTCAAAAGGGAGGACTAATGCTGCTGCAGGCTCTAGCCTGCTTTAATGACTTATTCCAATCAGTATTGGTTTATTTCGTGTATTATATTTGAACTTAGTTGTTCTTAGAACTGACACTGTATTAAAACAGGATGTTCATAAATAAAACCTGAGCCCTTCTTTTATGTCTGTGGGGAAGGCAAATGCACTGTGTTCACAGCCACAAAGAAGGGAGGAAGTGGATGATTCAGAATGACTGTAGAAGATCATTTCTCCCTAAAACCTTTTAAAAGTTTTAAAATCTGGGTGTTTGACTCTCTCCTTTCTTTGAAGGCCATAGGTAGAATCAAATAAATTCTCAAAGACAGAGTTACAAATTAACACAGTATTTTTTTTAAGCCATGCTGGGGAGGTATTGTGAAGTTTAACAAAACATTCCTTCCCTGAAAGGATGAGGGAGAGGTGCATTTCAGTTATGGGCTCCATCACCAGCAGTTTGTGGAGACACACTGATTATCCTCCCACTTTAGAGCTGCCAGGTCAGCCATAGCTTTTCAAACAAGTTTTCTGTCTGGAAAGCTGGCTTCTTTAAACTATTGGATGTTAACAGCATGGAATCTGAAATAAAAATATAATTCTCAGGTTTTAGTGACAGCTTTTCGGAATGCTCATTTACTGCATCAAGGACAATATCAACAATCTTTTTGGTTAGATTTATGATGATATGTTTCATGAGTTTCAAATTTCTCAGATAAGGTAATACAAAAGGACAATAAATACATGAAAAATATTCAACATCACTTGCCAATTGAGAAATGCAATTAAATCAACACTGGGATTTCATCTCATTCCAGGTAGACTAGCTCTCACCAAGAATCAACCAATAACAAATACTGGCTGCTGTGGGCAGAAAAAAACCCTCTCCATTGTTGATGGGACTGTAAATCCATACAACCAATATGGAAATCAGTGTGACAATTCCACAAAAAACTAAAAGTAGAAATTCTGTTTGACTCAGCTGTTTTCCTTCTAGGTATCTTCACAGGAGAGTTAAAGACCTCATACCACAGTGATGTATGCAAACCCATGTTTGTAGCAGCACAAGTTGTAATAGCTAAATCTTGGAAACAGCCTGTATGTCCATCAACAGATAAATGGATAAAGAAAATGTGGTATTTTTATATAATGGAGTACTATTTTGCCATACAGAAGGATAAACTTGAGTCATTTATAGGAAATGGAAGTGCCTTGAGACCATAATAATTGTACCTTGAGGTCATAATGTGAAGTAAACAAGACACACATTTAAATGTCACATGATTTCTTTTATATGAATAACATCTTATATAGATATTGAAATACATATACATCAAAATAGAAGACAGATAATAGGGAAAAAAGAGAGAAAAAATTATTTTAATCTAACACAAACAATGTACCTAAAAGTGTATCTTGACAGCACAATTGTCTTACATATTTTATATGTTCCTTGACCTTTTAGTCTAGTCTGCAATCTGTATATATGATAATTAACTTCATAAGGCCTTCTAAGATAAATAAATAAACTTTGTGCTGGAAAAATAAAAAGAGGGGTAGAGGGAAGGGGAAAAAAAGAATTGAAATGTGTTATGTACATGTACCAATTTCTTATAGTGAATGTAATAATTATGTACTGCAAACATGCACTAATAAAAGTTAAAAACAAAAAGAAATTTAGGTGAAATAAACACAGAATTAATTTTTACTGATAAATCCAGAGAATTCATAATTTTTCAACTTCTTGTAAAATGTAATCTGGGATTGTATAGTCAATATTTTTCATAATCATTGTATTTAATGAATCAAAATGACACAGGTGGCATCTTTAAAGAAACTTCCTAATTTGTTATCAAAGCAGTTATAAAGTTTTTATTAGGTCATTTTATTTTATATCCAGCCTTTCTATTTTTCTAAGAAGTTCAAGGTAATAGGCATTAGTGGTTTCTAAGAATCATGATAAAAGACAAAGAAATAAACAAAAGCATCCATCTCTATATGCACATAAGAGAACTTGATGTCACTTGGCAAAAAGGATTGTTTATCTCTTAAAGTCCAGGTTAAACATAGAGGCTGATATTAATTTTTTGGCTTCTGATTATTGAAGGAGGAGAGAATCCCTTATCCCCTACTATCTTAATTCAACCTCAGTTAGAAATGCTTGCACTCTAATGAGTGGGTGAATGATGTTTTGGTCTTAAGTCACTGATTCACACTGCAGGATTTATAAAAAACAATCCCTTGACATTTACTGTTGTCTTTATTCTAAGATATTGTTAAGGATGTTCATTATTGGTGGCTTTCAAATTTGCCCATGTATCAGAATCAACTGAATTACAAACTTTTCAGGCCATCTCAAGCTCATTTAATCTGAATTTCTAGACAAGAGGTCAAGGCAGTCAGTATTAATAATCTCAGGTGATTCTGATGCAGTTGATAGGGACATGGGAAACATGGCATAGTGCTGTTTTTATACTTATTATTTAATATTTTATTTTTAATAGTCACATAAAATTGTATGTAGTTATGGGGCATCATGTGATATTTCAATGATATATGCATTGCCATGGTATCTTTTAAGAGAACCATGGGGAAAAAGTTCTCTATAGTTTTAGTTCTAGTACAGTGGTCAAATTTCTGGGAAAAAATTTACTTTTATTTCCTGGATATCATAATTCACATAACTGATTGTGTTGATCTTTTGTGCATTGCCCAAAGAATAGAGCCAAATATGAATCATGCTAGAAAATGTATAGGAAGAAACATTGCATTATGAGTGCCAGATGAGCACTCTTGCCTTCCTCTCCTTTCTTACTCATTTCCCTTGTGGCCCATTTTCTTCACAACTTATTTTTAGTGCTGTATTTTGTTGCATTGTAGGTATTTGTGCACATTATATTAAAACCTTTCTGGAATAAAATGTGACATGTGTAAATATTTGCTACCCACATATTTGTATGTACCTTGATCTTTCTTTATTGAGTGCTGGAATTTCTGTTTATTATTTTAAAAATATAACATAGGACAGCCAAACTCATAGAAACTCAGAGTAGAATGGTGGCTACCAAAGGCCAAGAATGAGAGAAATGGGGCGTTCTTATTCATCTGGTATAAGGTTTCAGTTTTACAAGATGAATCGATTCTAGAAACCTGCTCTATATGACTGTGCCTATAGTTAATAATACTGAATTTTACACTTAAAATTTGTCAAAAGATTAGATCTGATATTAACTTTTCTTACAGCAAACACCCTAACAACTTATTAGAATTCAGCAGGAGTCACAACATAAACCTGATTAAAGTGGTACCGTTATTGTGTCCTTTAGTCACATTATTGGCCTTTTGGGGAGTGTGGGTGGAATGAGGGTTGATATTACTTCATATCCATAAATGGCAAACAAAAATCTATTAACTTTATTTAGAATTAAATCAGTATGGTAAGGATACATCAGTGATACACATAGAAAAGAATTAGGCTCATAGGCATGATGAGTCTTGAGGGCCCAGAAATTTATATAAGTGGCTTTACCTACATCCAACTACATCTCAAGATAAGGCGATCTGTAAGCATATTATGGGGAAAACTAAACAAACAAATGATAGAGCCAAGCAAATGATTAGCAATCTTAATATGCATGAAGTGAGGCAAGATTGCTTTTGATCCAATCCTGGTATTTCTTTGTTAACAGGGTGTAGATTCCAGGCTTCTTAGCAATACCACATTTATCACCTCTAGAGACTATGGCATGGAAGACATCACTACAGATCAAAGGGCCACCTGAGTCACCCTGGAAAGAAGAAAATGAACAGATATTTGGTAAGAAGCTGTTGAAAGTTTTCTATCACCAGTTGTTGATGGCTTGAAGTGTTATTATCTGGGTCTTTGGTTTCTTTGCGTATTCAAGGGTATAGGGCATAGCCTCTTACTCAGTATAGGTTCCTCCAGGATATATTTCTGCCTACAGTCACTCTGTTTGTCTCTCTCCCTATATTTGTCTATGTTCATATTTGTCTATGGCTATGACTTTGCCTGTTTTTGTCTGTGTCCTTTCTACATCTCTGTTGTCTTCATCTATATCTAAGTATACTTACAGTCCTTCACTAATTAGTGACTATTGAGCTTTATTAATAAAATTATTATAAAAATAAATATAAAATTATTTTTCTAGTTTAGAATATCTCCTTTTATTGTCTATCTGTAGCATTTATATATAAATGATTGATGTCAAGTTTTTATATTACACATATATAAGTTTAAGTTTAAGTTTCCTGTACTTGCAATACATGCAAAGGTTTTTGAAAATGAGAAATAACTGAGATCTTTGTACATTCACAGGAATTTGAGCCAATAGTCATTCTTACATGTATGCCAACTCTTGTACTTCTCTTACATTCATGATCTTTCAATTTACTTTATTTAAAAAAATTTTCTGAGTGGCAAATTTCATTTTAGTGCTCACAGAATCAAGCTGAAGTCAAACTACTATTGAGACCAGCAGAAAAGAGTAATGTAATAGAAAATGTTTCTTGATGGTAAGGACTATGTCTTCTCTATTATCTTTCTCTTTTGTTTTGCATCCTCATCTTGGTGAACATAGTGATATATATATATATATATATATAGTGCTCAACAAATGCTTGCCCAATGGAATGACTTTTGAGAATCCACTCTAATGACAGAATATGTAACAAAACTCTGTCAAGAGATGAAAAAAATCATAAAAGGGGTGACATAGCCTTTCAGAGAAAGAACTGTTTTTCAAGTTGGGAGGCCAGGCTCTGCCTCTGCTGCGATTCACATCGCAAATGACAGGGCCTGTCCCTGAGTCAACCACGGTGACATGGTCAGGAGGGGTTCCCACAGATGCACAGGACTGTGTCCTTTCCTTATCATACCTCCCAATAGTGTCTAATATAGTAGGTGAGAATATTGTTTGTATTCTAATTTTTAAAAATTAGTAATTCATCTGTGCTATGTATTAGTCATCTCTGAACATGCACCCAATACTTGCACTCAATAGTCTCCTTTCTATTGCAATTTTAAAAAGATTTTGAAAAGCACAGTGACAATTATTCCTTTTTGTCAGTCAGTGCTGTGGTCTGGATATTTGCCATCCCCTGTTCCCAGCCACACAAATCCACATATTGAAATCCTCATCCCCAAATGTGATGGTGTGAGGGGGCAGGGTCTTTGGGAGGTGATTAGGTCATGGAGAAGGCACCAGATGGAGTCCAAGCAGGTCCCCCAAAGTGGAGAGGAGGACCTCGACTCGCCTCCCCTATGAAGTAGGTGGTAGGTTCTCTGATTAACATCCCAGAAAAAGGATTTTTAAAATGAGTCCACTCAAAATTCTCAAAATTTTAGAATTTAAAAAGTACAGCCTTGAAGAGAAGAAGCCCTCAAGATAGGCTTATTGTTTGTAAGGACATAAGGAAGTTTTGCTTTTGAGTAAGTTCTTTTTTTTTTTTTTTGAAGGGAAAAATGCCTTACTGAATTTTGTGTCTTGAAGTTGCAGTTTTTCTTAAAAGTACAATTTAAAAATATAAAAGAATATAAAAATGATGGTTTGTTTGCCTTCTTTCTACCTATCTTTATTTTTTCTATCCCACCTCAAGATGAGGGTCCTTATAAAATACCCAGAGAGAGCACCTTCACCCCTTCTTCCTAGTGAAGTTATAGTGAAGCAGAAAGCAGCAGACGCCAAATCCATTGGCATCTTGATCTGGACTTCCTAACCCTGAGAACCATGGAAAAAATTTAATTATAAGCTGTTCTATTTATGATATTTTGCATCAGTTGCCCAAACTGTCTAAGACAGTCTATTAGCATTATTTAAGAATCCCAGATAAGTCTATATATTTGAGTTTTTTTGCATTTGAGTTTTGGAAGCCCTCTCTATGGACTGATTTAAAAGGAGATTCTTTTATGAAAGAAGAGAGACTATTAGATGAGAGGAAGGAGATGAAGAAAGGGGAGGAGAGCGGGTAAAGGAGGGTATGGGGGAGAAATGTGTCAGATTGAATCATGTTATAAAATGTCACACTGTAACCAGATAGTCAGTATAATTAATATGCCCCAATAATAAATGCCAATGATTCTTTTTTGGGTACACCGTCTTCTAATCACCACTAGTGACTTTGGGGTTTGTAGACTTTCTAAAGATGGCAACACCCCTCGTAAACTTGTAAGAGTTGTCAGATATAGTCTATTACTCTGAATATAAAGTATTTAATATGTGGTTTTTCAGCTTTGGAGAAACTCTTCTCTTTTACATAGGAAAATGAAAAACAACAGAGGACGCTGTGCAGGCATGGAGAGTAGGTCTTTTGAACTTGTGAGTTCATTTTGAGCTTGTGAGTGTATTCTCCATTCCTCTCCTTTGTGGGGCTGGGCAAACTGAACTTTGAGTGCTACACAGTGCCCTGCAGTGCCTGTCTGAATAAACAATTCTTACCTGGCAGGAATCCTTCTGGCCTTTGGCATCTCCTGCACATATCATGTCTTTTGTTATAGCAGGTCTGTGGTTGTAATAACTTCGACTGTTGCAACGTTTTCGACTTATGATGGTGACAGTGACTTCTCGCAAAGTATCAGAGCTCTTTAAAACATCTGGGTTGGTGGTTCCCCAGCCAGTAACCTGGCATTTGGTTCCATCTCTGATACTGGCTTTGGATCTTGGGTAGAGTAGCTGGACATACTTGCTGAGTTTTGCAGCTGTGTGAAGCTGACAGATCAAAAAATAAATTATCATTCTTGCCCTGCAATATTCTGCTATTACCCTGTGTGTTGTATGTGTGGTCCCTCTGTCATAGGAAGGTGTCTGTTCTTGAATCTACTTTGGTGGTAGCTTGCAGCTGTATTTGTGGTTGTTGCTCTTCTGAACATGCTTTGTATTCCCCATGGAGCTCAGTGATACTTGGGAGGGAATTATACAGAGCAGGAATTCTGCCCAGTCTGGAGCAAATTGACCTTTGCCCTGATTTGGATGGTTTTCTGTGGAATGACATCCATGGGTCATGACTTTGAGGGCTGGGCTGTTTCCTGCTGGATAGGACTCTTGAGTATGGTCTAGACTGCGTTTGAACTAGACAAAGTATGGTCTAGACTAAGTTATAACTCACTTCTGAGTCCCTGAAGTCACTCATTTGGCTCTGTTGTATAAATGACTGTTGTGGTTTTCATTTGCTAATGGGAAAAGAGTTTGAGAAAAAGCTTTTCACTTAGATCTTTAGGCCTATTGGTTGCAATATTCTCTTTTGACATGTATGAATATGAGATTTGATTTTGTTTCTATAAATATATCCCCAGTGCATTTATGGTGGAGTTTTTTTCTTCCCAGGTAGTACATAGAGTAAGATGAGACTTTATAGAATATGTCATAATCATTTAAAATATGGGGTATGTGCAAATGAAATATTTTCATGTAGCTGATTTAACTGTCATACTGTATAAGAATGTTGGAGAAACAGAAGAAAGACAATGTTACATACCTTTACCAGCATGATGTCATCTGATTCATGTTTTGAGAATGGTATGAGTTTTTTAATTGCAAGCCTTTGTTTGGAGTGCTCATTCTTTGAGAGAGAATGTGCTCCTAAAACCACTGTAGAAGTCTGGCCTTTGACAAACCTAATGAAGAAAATAGAATGAAAGTAAAAATAATGATTTCTGAATTCTTTTGTGTGGGGTAGAGAAGGCAGAAAGAGTGATGTACATACTGAATCAAGGACAAAAGCCAAGATAACTGAGGATTACATGGAGTGGTGGAGGTTGCAGTGGTTCCTGCCATTAATGAATAACATGAAGGGCCAAATGGTTTTTCCTCAAACTCCACCTCTGCCCAATTCCCCTGCCCTGTAAAAGAATATCAGAACTTGTGTCTGATTATGAGAAAGGGTGAAATCCTAATGGTTATATATCAAGTTTACAACAAATTGTGCTCATTTATATAAAAGTAAAGGAAATCATGTTTTTTGAGCTTGTGGTTTGAGATTTATAACAATTACATTCAAGAATTTAAAAATCATGGTAATGCATAAGTGCCTGCCTGGCAAGCGTGAGGTCATGAGTTCAATCCCTGATACAAAAAAAAAAAAAAAATCATGGTAAAATATATAATAAAATATTTTATTTTAATAATTTAAAATAAAATACATTTGGTGACAATTAAGTACATTTAGATCATGTTTATTCATCACTATCATTCATCTCCAGAATTTTTTAATTTCCCAGCAAAAAGTCTTAAAACAGCTAAGATATATACTCAAATCTTCCCACGGTCATCTGTATGTTGCAGTACACACTGGGCAAGGTGGGACCTCTTTCATGACATTCAAATGTGCTCAAAATTCCTGTCCCCTTTAATTAGAAAGATGGTTTAGAAGAGAAAGCAAAACTTCCCTCAAGGTCGAAAAACCTTTCTTTTTCTTTTTTTTTGGATCTGGGAATTGAACTCACGATCTCAGGCTTGCCAGGTAGGTGCTGTGCTGCTGAACCATATCCCCTGCCCTAAAATTTCTAATTTGAAATGAAGATACATTAAGGATTGTAAACACTGATGATTCCATTGTGAAGATTTATAGGGTATAAATTGCGTTTCTGTAAAGAAACAGATTTTTTTCCCTAAAATCTCTGATTGTACATATTTCTAGTATTAATGTTTCAGTAATGCCACAATTGACCTTATTTATTGTATGCTGCCTATAATTACATTTATAGCCAATGATGCAAATAGAATTTTTTTTGGAGATTTTGGTAACATCTTGGAGCCAGTTATATGCTATAGATATATTCCGTTGCAAAATGAGTCCTTATGGAGGCTGCCTCAAACCCTTTTTCGAAACAAGAAAGGTTATAAAATACAACATTCATTTACATGTAAACGTGTTTTTGTTATTTGAAAAAGAGATCAAGGCACAATTCAGTAAGAACACACATGCTCATAAAAATTAAAAAGGGCACCAAACAGAAAGAAATGATTATTTTAGACTTAGAGAGTGTACATAACTGCTGTGGGTTGGATTTTCACATAGTAGACCTGCGACTGCCTGGAATTACCACTTCATGTTTCTACCACAAGATTCCAGTTTATTTTTTGGAATTTCAGCTTTATTTGTTGAAAAGTTTGCTTATTAAAAAATCAGGATGGAGATGAAGTTTCTCATAGAATGTGGATTGGATTTCTTAGGACTGATTCAAATTCTACACACCCATTCCAAAACTTTGGAGCTTTAGAAAAATCCCCAGGATTAACACTCTAACAGAAATGTGGGCATGAGCATAAACAACACACAGGGAGGGTTGTGAGGTCTGCATGTGGGGTCATGGAAGGGGAGTTCTAGTGAAATGGAGTGATGCTAGAAAATTTCTGGGTGTTTTTCATCTATTACTCATTTTCTTGACTAGACATTGTCTTTGAAATATTATGGTTACTGTTATCTACACTGGGACAGGATAGCACTAAAAACAACACAAGCAGATCATTATGTTTTCTGAACTACCAATTTCTAGATACCCTTCAACTACAATATGTCCACATAGACTTGAAATTATATTAGCTCTAGGGTTCAACCTCTTTAGCTAAACCTAGATCTGAATTTGCATAGGAAAAGTAATATAAAGTGTCATTTATTTGCACAACAATGCAGGGTTTCTCTCAGAGTGGTCTTTAGACCTGCTTTGGAATCACCTGGAGGTGTTTTTTAAAATGGAGCTTTCTGAGTCCCACCTGGACTTACTAGAATAGAATTACACGTAGAGTAAAACTATAATATTGCTTGTAACAAGTTTTTTCATAGTCTGCTGAAGATATCTGAAAATATAGTCTTAACTGAGCTTAATAATCTCTTTCTGAGCAGTGCTAAAGCCAATAGGTGTATATTCATCATCAGTAAAAGGACATTCTCTGACTACTGCAAAGCAGCTCATCTTGTAAGTGGGGGAATAAGAACACAAATTCACTTTTTGTGACTCTCATTCCAGTCATCTTTCCTTGACTTCTCTTTAAAGACTCATGCCAACCAGTCAAGTTTCTTATTTCCTGAGCCTGTGTTGGTGCTAAGCAGGGCTTCTGCTTACAATAACTCTTGAGTTCTGACAGCAAAGGTATGGTTCCTATTTCTTGAAAGTCTCTTTTGCCTCAAAGAGTGATGTTTTCTCAATCTCTGCAACACAAGTGGGCTCATCAAATTCATCCCTTGGTTGTGGAAAGCACAAATAGCAATATTACACTATTTGGAAACATAATAAGGTCTAGTATTCTGGTGCAAAGCATTATAAACATTTTCCCCAACAGTTTTATGATGTGGGAGTTATAATGATGTCTATTTTACAAATGAGGAAGCTGAGGTTCAAATATATGAAGAAACTTTACAGTGTCCCATAGATATCAAGTGGAAGCAATAAGATATACCCCAAGTCAAGATTAGGACTCAGCTGGGTAAGCCTGGAGCCTGACAATTTTACCATATTACTCCGGGAGTTTGAGACACAGTAACATTATGTGGAAGGGGCTTCAGAAGATGTTATCTAAGAACTTGTTAGGCAGGTAATGGGGTTGGGAAGTCCTTAGTGAGAGAAGGCAGTGCAGGACCCCTTGGAGGACAAAGAACAGCAGTTGGCAAGAGTTTTACTTCTGATAAATGAAAATACTGAAAATGAGATTACACAGGAAGCTTTTTTTACCCATTCTATTTTATGACAGGGCAACTAATAAAAGGGCCTCGGTGCCAAGGAGGAGCTGAGTGGGTGAACAGTGAGACGGGAACATCCCCAGATTTGGCTCACTGCACCATTTCGCTGAAAGAGAGGCCCAGAGTCAGCAACTGTTCCCTTAGGATATTTGTGAGTATGCTGCGGGAAGCCACCATTAAACTATTTCATAAATATTTTGAATTTCATCAGGCTGATTATTTTTCCAAGCCCTGATGTGCCTACATTTTTACACCCGGGTGTCCTGTGGAGGAAATTTGACCCACATATTTTGGAGTTCTTTATACTCCAGCCATTTAAAAGGCTATTTATCATAGTTTTTTTTTTTTTAAATTCCAAGACCTCTTTCCAGTCTTTTAAAATTATTCTCTTTCTCCTAATTTGGGAATCCACTTCTCTTGAGTTAAGTACACTCGACAAAGTGTGAAATACAACTTAATATTGTTTACCTCCCTATAGTAATTTATGGCTTGATTTAAGCTTAACAACAACAACAACAACATCCTCCAGTTTGTTTCCTTCTTTCTATCTGTCATTTTTTGAGCATTTATAACTCCAGTTCTGTGTCTGAGGAGCTTATATTCCAGGAACGAACTTTAGAGATTTCAGTGATAACAGCCTACTGTGGCACCTGGACCCCCGCTGTTTGCATTGATTGAACATTTAATGACAGGCGTCTTTCTTGCTGCCTCATTGGTCTTGAGAGCATAGCCTGTCCTGTCTGTGGTCTTCAAAACTGTTTGTGTCCAAGCAGCCCCTTAAAATAAGACCATCAGACACCACCCTAAAACATGAAGAAGCGAGCAACTCATTTGTTCTGCTAAAACACTGCTGATGCTCAGTGAATAAACCATCGGGGCTAAGACATTCTCAGCGAAGTGCTGCGGCATTCTTTTTTTTTTTAATTTTATTTTAAAGAGAATAAAACAAAAGAGGGCAGTACAGAGCAGACCAGAACAGGACAACATAGGCAACACAGTACTTTACATTAAGACAACCGGACATCAACAGTAGCTATCACCATATCTCTTTCTCTGCTATAGTTGAGCATAGTTTCAAATACAATAATATCAAACATAACAAAATAGTATAAAGCCATGCAAAGAGTGAAAGAATTACAGGGCTTTCTGAACTGAAAAACAGAAAATGATCAATGGGTACTATAATATCTCATTTTCGATAGAAAAATTTTGTTTAAACTGTCACACATATTCAAATCCCAATAAGACACAATGTGATAGACAGAACCAATGGAAATAGAAGAGTAGAAGCATGGTAGGACTTCTAAGAAGGATGATATTAAATCAGCAATAGCTGTCATAATGTTTTGTTCTCTTCAAAACAGCTGTTCATATCATCATGCATGATATAGTCAAATAAAACAGAATAAAACCATTCCAACTGATGATTGAAAACATTGAAAGGCTCCAAAGCTATGAGATGGGGACTCATGCTTTGTGCCATTCTTAAAGAAAGAATCATCTCTGTTTACTCAACAGGAAACAAAGAGGGCAAAGAAGATGCAAAACCAGAGAATCCAAACAAATGACTGAAACAACAAATTCCAAATTTGTTTTCTATTGTTTTTCCTATGTAATGGTTGCAGATCCTGGGATGGGTTTTGTAGTTTAACTGCAGCACGTGAGGCTGAAATAGACTTCAGGAGGTTGTAGTCTGTCTTCAGAAAAATTTTCATTCTAAGTATCTCAAAAAAAATCATGCACTTTGTTTTTGTCCTTTAGAAATCCTCTCTAAAGCCTCTCCTCCCACAATGTGGGACTGTTGTTGCTTCTTATGGCTGTGATTCCCTAACAGGGGACTCAGATGTCTTGGATAAGGGATGGGGCTAAGGAATTAAAGAGCTGACTAAGTCTACAAGCAGAGAAAACTCCTCAAACATAATATTGGCTGCAATGTTTCCATGCTTACTAAATGCTCTGAACAACTAAAGCACTTAAATATATACCATGCAATTCTCAAAAACCCACAATGCAGGTCAGTAGACTCCCCTCGTACACAGTGCTGCTTTCTGTGATTTTAGTTACTTGTGGCCAAATGCTGCTGAAAATATTGAATGGGAAACTCAAGAAATAAATAATTTATAAATTTAAAATAACTTTTCCTGTAATATTTTCCTAACTGTTCCATTTTATTTCTGTTCTTATTAATTTCTTACTGTGCCTAATTTATAAATTAAACCTCATTATCTATCTATCTATCTATTTATCATCTATCTATCTATCTATCTATCTATCATCTATCATCTATCTATCTATCATAGTGTATACAGCATTCATGCTACCAGAAGTTTTAGGCATCTTAGGAATGTCTTGGGACATATATACCATGGATAAGGAGAGACTGCTTTACTGCTATTAATTCACATTTGTAAAACAGAGAAGCTGAAGACAGAACAAGCTCAGTTTGTCTTATGTCCTCCTGAATGGCTACTTCTAGATTTTATCGTTTCTGTACTTGCTGAGGAATTAGACTGAGGACTTGTGTTTGCTTCATGGCTTGCCTGGGAAAAGAAGGCCCAGCTATTTCCAAAAAAAAAAAAAAAAAACCCAGGGTAGAAAACACAGATGTGTGAGAGGATAAGTAAGCCTTACCCACCGATCAGAGAATCACAGAAACCTAAGACAGCTCAGATCCTCACCCAAGACATGTAGCCTTTTTTTTCCTAGCTAATTTAAAGGAAACAGAACACACATGGAAAAGCATAGGGGACTCACAAAAGGCGGCAGTGGGCTGCTGTCAGCACCCACTGTGGGTGGATCAGGACTCCTCCACAAATGTGAGTGCTGTCGGACTGGATGGAAGCCATGAAAGGCCTGGAGTGAGGAGGCACTTCTTTCCCTCCAACAATCTCCATGGTGAAACCTACAAAATAAAACCAAAGATTTCACAAAAGATCTAAGCTATTACATGTAATTCTCTTTATAATAGTCACTGTATGATTTTCAAGGATTAAAAAATTGCAACTCTACATAATAGTAATTATACTCCTACTGATGAACAATTGTATTAAATGTAAGAGTTGCGAGCAATAGAAATGGTTATGAAAATTCTATTCATCTGTAATGTAACAACATAATCACTAGAAATTCACTTACTGTTTCCGTGTTGTAGGAATAGGAGATACTTACATTCTGGAATCACATAAACCCCAATCACCAAGAAAAACAGAAAAAAAGAAAAATAATTAGTCATTTTAATGACTTAGACTTAAGAAATCCGGATGAAATACTCTGATTCAACTGATGAAGGGAGATTTTGAAGGCTGTTTTGTTTTTGCAAGTTTTAACTTTCTGACCACAAACGTGCGAGGGTTGTTTTTTCACACCTGTTTTAGAAATATGTGTCACTTTAGACAGCTTTGGGTCTGTGCTTTTAGTGTTTCTTGGTGGGGAGGATGGGCATGTGCACAGTAAAGAACTGTCTTCTGGAGATAACAATCTCCAATATCTGCATGAATTCTTGAGTGATAAATGATGGAAGAATGAAAAAACTCCAATCCATAAGAACCTAGTGAAGTGTCAGACAGAGTTCAAAGATATTCATTGCCCTAAATCAGTAGTCACTATTTTTCAGGGCATAACATGGTGCCTATTGTATCTAATTTCCATCTATTTTTGATTTGGGCTTAGATTTATGATATGAAGAGATAGAACCTTGCAC
>PVJX010031567.1:0-21094 GCA_004027295.1 Dolichotis patagonum
ATATAGTTTCATTAAATAACAAAATCCTGGGTGTATGCCTGTGTATGTGTATGAAATGTGTGTGTTATTTGTTTGGATTTTTTTGGTTTATTTATAAATGTGTAATGAAAGGAGATGACATGACAAATTCATTAAAATATGCAAGAAATAAAAATGTTGTGTTTCTGTATTCACATAACATTCTTCTATTTACATGTTTGTGTGTCTTCTCTTCCTTTAAAGATACTAAGCATTAAATTAGCACAAACTTAATGACCTTAACTTTCTCTGGACTGCAATACTTTCATGCCTCTGTGTTCATAGAATTTCCACTCCACTCCTTTTTCACTTTAAAGTCCACATTAGTCCTGGACCTATATTTTTAGATACATTTTCAGCTATATTTTTAGAGTCTTTAAAATACTCTCATGTAATATCCACTGAAATCCAAAGGACTTTATAGAGGGTAATGAAATGAAAAATTTGTCATTTCATCAAAGAATTTTTATGTTTGCTCATAAAACAAAGATTCATTTTTTATTTGAATTTTTAAAATATTATGTATAATATTTTTATCTCTGAGATTAATTCCTAGATAGTATGTTGAACCATATAACATATCATATTTATTTTTCATTAGAAGGGTTGAACAATGGTAAGTTCATATAGTGTAACAGAATACTTTGTAATGGTGTACCTATAATTAGTGATATATTTCAATCTTCCATTTATTTTTGATGTTGAAAATAACCATTAATGAACAAAATAATATTTTATGCCTCTATCTTGGTTTTATTGCTGATTTTATCTGTAATCTGTCATGTCACATATCAGTTAAAGCAATAGTAAAATTTCATTTGCAATACTCAAACTATTTTTCTATAGAACTAGTAAGAATATAAGGAACTCAGTATGCATACCAGTAAAGATCATTATTCCTTTTTAAAAGGAAATGATTATGTATTACTTTCTATTGACTTTAAATTTTTGTTATATAAACATCCCCACATTCATAAAGCTCCTTCGGTGCCCTTGGTTGCTAAGAGATTATTATGTTTTCATTACAAATATTTAAAGAAAGATTTATTTGAATATTGAATTTTTAAATGAATTTTTATAAGTCATTGTTTTAAATAGATTATACTAATGATTTTCTGATGCAGACGTGTCCATTGTAGATGCTACTTGTTTCCTCGATGTTTCATCTGTTCCTCTCTTAAGCAAGCCAGCCAGCTAAAGCCCACATTTGAAGCCAGCCTTCCTTGCAGTTAGTGAGGTTATGAGACTATGATAGCAAAATTGTTATGAGTCATTCACAGATGATCCCCAAATTGACAGACAACGCTTTCCCTGAGCATTGACCAGTCCTCCCTTCCCGTTGACTGGAAATGACAGTCACTGGGGTACAGTTAGAAAGCCATGAACTAATCATGGAATGCCTGTTATACTACCTTGAACAAATCAGACTTTCCGACGGGATTAAAAAGAAACTCCTGTCTACCTAAATCACTGAAATTTGAAGGTTCTTTGTTGCCTCAATGAAACTTTTATGTTAGTTACAGCTTACTTATGAGTCCTAATTTGCCAGAATCTACTAAGACTTTTATAGATATGCTAGTGGATCAATTTAAGCAATACTCAGTGTATTTATATCAACTTGATATAAATTTGCATTTATAGGATATGGTAAAATATTGATATAAATTTGTATTTATATCAATACTCAAAATGTGGCTAAATTTTTATTTTATTATTTAATCAGTACATTGAAGAACATTTTCTTCTTTAATTATATGTAGATCATGGTTTTTAATAAAAAAGTATACTCAGCTCTTGAAATAATTTTGACCACTTTTACCCTTTTTAAGAATTTCCTAGAAAAAGAACGAGTAAAATGCTATATTTTAAGTTGAATTGTGTCCATCTCTGAAAATGTGCTAAACTCTTAATTTCTTTGCAGATGTAATAAAATTACTTTCAGGTCATTGCAGTGGCTTTTATTCCAATATAATTAGTCTCCTTAAGATATCAAGAAACACAATGTTCACCAAGAAAATGTGTGAACGTAGACACAAATTTTCTATCCTTTGCACATATAAATAAATGTCATGTTATATGTTTTCATTACATGTGTATTAATGTCATATTGGCATAAAAATGACTCTTCTTGGTTAATAATACTTCCTTTAGTTTACCTCTCTTTTTTCTTATCACATTTTTTATGTAAGTAGTGAGAAGAAACCAGAGGACACTTAGAATACATTGATGGAAAAGTCATCATTTAGATTTCGCAGTTATCTAGGTATGCTTTCTATTTTGCAAGTTATTTCAAGAAACATTATTGCTAAACTACAGTTATCAGTAAAATTTTTTTCATGGTATTTGAATTGAATTGTATTGTTCATGGATTGTATTCTTCAAGATCAGTTAAGCATTTGGTAGCAAGCATTTAAAAATTCTTAAAGATTTTCAATCTTCCATATACGCTCTTTGTGGTTCCAGAATCATGCTCATATTTTCAAATTTTTTGTATTGCAGCATTATGCTTCAAAATGTCAAAAGCTGAATTCAGTCAGCTATTGCTCAATAAAAACTTAATCTGAATTTAGGTTAAAATAATTTTTAAAAATGTTTCACAAGGTCATTAGTCCTAGAGACCTCATTTCCTTGCCAGATGGCTTGGTCTATAGGCTGCCTGAGTGCATTCAGCACTTGGTAGCTGGCTTCCCATGAACCTGCTTCAGACAGAATCTAACCTGATCTTGAAAATAATATATAGCTATCTCTGTCAAATTCTGTGTTCACATGTAACAGCCTCTGTGTGCTATGGAGTGGACCACATAGGGGTCTGAATACCACTATGTGGAAATTATGGCTTAGTTACTTTTTCCTTGTAAGATGAAATACCCAACATTCAAATTAAAGAACGAAGGGTTTAGCTGAGCTCAAAGTTTATAGAGCATTCAGTTCATAGTTGGCTGGCTCCAAGGCAGGGCAGCATGGAGAAAGTGTTTGTGGCAGTCAGACAACAGACAGAGAAAAATGAAGACAAGAGTAGGAATATATTTCTTTCTATGCCACGTCCCATTAGGCACCTTTGCCCAGGAAGCTTCACATCCTAGCATCACATGCAGTTATAAACCCATTAGTCAACTAATCCAGTATCATGTACCCATGATCCAGTATCACACACCCATGATCCAGTTATGCCCAAAGCACCACGTATGACTGCATAAGGCTTTGAGAAGTATATCTAACACAGGCAATGGACCATAGCATATTTGAGTCCAGCAACCAATTGTTAAGGCATAATTTCCATCACAGATCTGGAGAGCACGCTTTGTTATGAGTATCAATATAAAATATGTAGTAATGATCACTTGAAATTGATATACTGGTATTTATTATACCATAGAGACTTTTATAATTTTATTGCTAGCTCATGGTTATATGTAATTGGTGTCCAACAGACAACTAATCTTAAAGTTGTATCCATGCAAGGCTCACCTATAATAAATTTCCATTATCATGACAGTTAAAGTCAGTACTATAATGATTCTTATTTTTATAAATGGCACATTCTTCATCTTGTTATCAAATGAAACACAAATAGGAATGAAGTACTCATATGGACTAAAAATGCAGTGAAGTTATTTCAATTAGTGTCTCTAAGCTACTACTCTGTTGGCTATATAAGTAGGAAGTTCCTTTAAACTACTGACCAAGTCTTGCCAGACTCCGCAGACAACATCTAACATGGTTACCTGTTATTCTGTCACAGCATTTAGGGATCACGCAAAACAAATTCAAGATGGCTAAGACATACGATGTCTATAAAATGGACAGATGTAAAGGTAAGCCTTTAATGCATTTCATTAAGAGAAAGTGTTTACTTTCGTTTATTTGCAAGCAATCCTTTCTTTAATTAGAGTTATATGACCTGAGAATGCTACTGAATTCATTAAAATCAAATAAAGTATTGAAAGGTGCTGATAGGAACTCAACAAATCCTCCAAAATACATTCTACTATTAGAGGTGCTGTAGATTTGGACACGTTAGCAGTAACTTTGAAATGAAAAGACACATTCACAGCAGTGTAATTAGAGTAGAATTATATCAGCAATTAGTGGTAGAGTAGGTAAGGAGGTGTTATTTCTATGTTAGCATCTCTTTTCAGTTATTTATTCTTTCCTTCTTTTAAAAACAGTTTGTCTTTTTCATGACACATTGCAGGCAAAATACAGAAGTCATATCTTTGATAGAATCTTGGAATGGTGCTGATAAGAGAAAGATTAACCTAACTGCCAATTCCAATAGAGACTTGTTTCCCATTAGAGCAACTAACTTTTACCTCTGCAATTTGATTTGTGATGTAACCTCAAAGAGTTTTAGTGATAGAACTCTTTCACTTCTGAAGGAGTCCATTAAAAAAAAAAAAACTTTTTCAGTTAGAAGAATTTCTGTCACTTGAAGTGATTTTATCCATTTGAAATTTCCACACACTGATATAAATTCTGCCCTTGCAATATCCAGCACATGTCCCACTTTTCTCCCACAAGACTGCCTTTATATATTTGCAACAGGGTCTTTTGGATTTTTGTTGTCAAGTCAATTTGTAAGGCTGAATGATCCTACCACTTATGACTTTTGCTTATCATCAAGTTACCATTGATTTTTCTGAGGTGGGATTGTGTACTTGTTTTTCCTCTCATAAGCCCTTAAAACATCAAGAGTCTATGGTGAAAAAGCTAAATAGGAGCCAAACTTGATCCAGTTGTAGTACCTTCTGCTGTATTCTCAAAAGAATTAAAGTCAAAATATTACAGAAATACCAGAATATCCAGGTTCATTGCAGCATAATTCACAATAACTAAACCAAAGAAACAACTTTAGTATACATCAACAAAGAACAGATGAAAAAAATGTTGTATACACATGTGCAAAATGGAATATTATTTATTCATAAAGAAGAATTCAATCTTGGCTCTGTGGAAAGTTATAAAACTGGATCATTATGCTAAGCCTAATTAAGACTTAGAAAGTCAGATGTCACTGTTTCTCTCTCACAATCTAGAGAATCTAGAAAAAGAGACAGGTGGAGACAGACAGAGAAAGAGAGAGCATAAAAGTAGAAGGGAGATTATGAGAGAAAAGAAAAGGAATAAGATAGAGGGGCAAGGGAAGATATGAGGAAAAGTAAAACCTACCACACTATGTTATATGTCTGTAGAACTGTCCCAACTAAAACCCACCATTCTGCATAATGTGAACTGTTAAAAAACAGGTTTTGTATTTTTGAAACATTTTATCTCACTTCTCACTGACAGGAAAGGGGTGGATTAAGCCGAGACTTGTTTAGTTTTCCTCAATAATAAAGTTTTGGTCCATAGTAACACATAATTTTGATGAGCTGCACACTAATGTAAAACTGATAAAGGCAGAAGGTAATCTGAATAGTCATGAAATTAAGATAATCTAAATAGTCATGACTAAGTAGTCATGAATTTAAGATCAAAGTCCAATATGATGTAAAGAATGAAGTTTAAGGAACTGACACATACATCAAGATGTCAAATTGAGAGATACAAAACAAATATCAGGTTCATTTAAACCAATAAAGTAATATGATATATGCACACACTCTGGGTGGAATGCACCAAAGCATTCGATGAGTGTGATAATTACTCTTGATTGTCAGTTTTATTGACTGATGCCTACATAAATTACTGAAAAATGATGCCATTAATATCATTCAGAGATTACTAACACATTGATGAGGGCAAAAGGGCTCTTTTGAGGTAGGTCCTGTTTGGAGGATGTAGATCACTGGGTGTGACTTTGAAAAATCTAATATTCCAGGGAATCTTTCCCTCTTGCTCTGCTTCATGGTTGTAATAAGGTGAGCAACTTTCCCCACCCTATCCTTTATTCTATGATATTTCTTTTTTGAAGCCAACAACACGTGGTTGAAACCTCTTCAACTATGAGCCCAAATATAGCTTTTGTCATTTAAATTACAGTTTTCAGGTATTTGATCATGGCAATGAAAAGCTACCTAAAACATTGAATGTTTAGAAGTAATCTTCCAGCATACAGGGGCCATTTCCTAATCAAATACCAAAATGAGAACCTCTGAAGAGAGGTAGCAACTCCTGTTTAGTTCACTCAACATCAAAACTCATAGATTAATAGAAATTTTTATTGAGTCAGGCAATGTTTCTGGGCACTCAAAGCTGACAAAGCTTTTGGAGCTACAATGACCACTAATAAGGAAAAATATGCAGACTTTGAGGTTCTAATGGATTATCTTTAAAACCACATATTACACTGAAAATTATACAAGAATCATGGTATTATTTTTATTATAGACAAATTTTGAAGGTTTAAACATAATAAGAAAATGCATTTTTCAAATTATCTAGAGCTTGAATGTAGTTAATACATCCTACTTTATATTTTACTTCCTCTGGTTGAACCTTTTCCAATTTCTTTGTCTGTTTGAAATTTTAATGTCAGTGGAAGAGAAAAATCAGTGAGACTGCTATAAAAATTTAGGGCTATCCATGCAATCCAACTCAGTAGAGTCAGGTTAATCCTGTCAATGAGCTTTGTAAACATAAATTGCTGTGTGCTAAAATTCTTGGGAAATTTAGTGGTGAGGGGAGGCACCCAGGTTTGTACTGTGAAAGTGAAAGCAAATTTTGCTGTAAGAAAATGCATTTAAAAGCACAAAATACTAATCATCTTTTGAAAATATGCATGTATTTTTAAAAAATATATGCTTGCATATGACAAAATAGCCTTATATGAAAATAGGTCATAAAATAATTTACATATAGAAATTTTTTAGTTAGTGAAACATTTAAATATTGCAAACGATTGATAAATGATATTGCAGAATCTTCTTTTAAAAAGTATATTGCCATTGTACTTTCAATTCCAGAACTACAGAGTATACAAAATTTCCTTATTCCATCTGTTACAGGTTGTGCTAGACGTCCCCCCAAAGCCTCATACAATTTAGATAGGGCTTTTTTGGAGGTAACTGCATCTATAGTATATGGAGTATGTAATTGATTCCTAGTGCAATGCTGGGATTAAGGATGTGAGTTTTACACCAGCCCTGGGGCAGTATTATGATTTGAGTCTGGATATCCCCCCAAAGCCTCATGCAGTCATAGGGGGGCAGATCTTTCAAAGGTGGCTGTGATTGGTTTATTGTGTAGCACTGGAATTGGTGAAATGAGTGTTGCACCTGCCCAGGGGCAGGAAACCAGTATACCATATACACTGGGAGGGAAGGAGGCATGCTTTTCTCCATTTTGCCCTTTTTGTTCTCACTTGAGGCCACCATAAATGGCTGTCTCTTAACCATACCACTTTGCCTTGGAACCAGCTGAGTATGAGCGGAAAGGTTCAAAAACTATAAACTAAATAAATGTTTCCTTCCTTCATTTTGGGTATCAAGTATTTAGACTCAGAAATTAGAGAAAAGTACAGAATTTGGTGCCAGTGCAGTGGGGTCATGGCCATGACTGTACCTGAGTATGTGGTTCAAGAGCTTTGGAAATAGCTTGTGGAAAGAGTTTGGAAAGGTTCAGATATGTTACCTACAAGGGTAGCCCTGGAAAGACTTAGGCTATTTTGTATGAGAGATTCTGGTAAGAGCTCAGAATACCAGAAGTCTGATAGAATTCCTGCTGGTAAAGACCACACTTGGGAGGTTTTTGCTGGGAAGAAGGACTGCATTAGCTGTTGAACTCCAGATGAAGTGTGTTATGACCTGGCAGAATGTTTGTCTGCATTTTGCTCCTGTCCAGAAATTTTACCTGAGACTGAGATTAAGAGGACTAATTAACCTGGCAGAAGAAATTTCAAGGCAGTCTAAAGTTGAGGTGGTGTCATGGCTATTGTTGGTGCATTTTAGCGAGGTCTATGTTGCGAATCAAGAGAAAAGAGCCTCACAGGATGATTTAAAACACTGTGAATTCAGTCAGAAAGGAAGCTCCAGTAAACCTGTGGACTGCAAGGATAGAACTGATGAAATACTGATTGCTGAGAAGGAACAGGAGAATAGAAAAGATGGCCGGGGGGCATCACAGGAAACAGGTGGCTTGTATACACCCTTTGCAGCCTCAAAACTGCAAGAGTAAAAGACTTTTCTCTGAGGAGAAAGCCAAAGAGCACCATGTTCCAGAATGATGACAGCCACACTATGTTCCAGAATGGAGGCAGTGACCAAACCAAATTCCATAATGGCAGCAGCTGTACCAGGTTCCAGAATGGTAGCAACATAGAGAACTTGTACCTCACAATCAGGTTCAGAGTGCTCAGCAATCCAGGCACTCCACCTCTATAGCCAAGAGAGAGGAAAGCCTGGCAACTGCTCCAGTTGGTAGCAGACATTGGCAGTATTCATGTGGCACTGGTTTTAGGTGAAAGGAGAATGCATGAGTTCTGAGGTTAGAAAGAGTTTCACCCTGATTTCAGAAGAAAGCATGGGAAGCCAGGCAGTGTTCCCCTCAGAAGGCAGTGTGTGAAGCTGTGAGTGTGAAACCAAAGGTACAGTGGAGAACCCAGAAGTTTAGAAAAGTCAGGAGCATGGATTTTCTAAGAAAACCTACAAGGAGGGAGCAAAGTGGGCCTAAGAGAAAAGCTGTGGGAGCTACAACTACCAGAAGTATCACAGGGCAGAGCCATGCAAGCCTTCTGTAGCTCACAATTTACCACAGGTTGATTTGAATGTTCCACATGGAACTAGAGGATTTAAATGTTTGCCCTGCTGGATTTTGAACTTGCTTTGGTCCCAATTCTTTGTATGCTCCTGATTGAACCTTTTGGAATGGAAATTTTTATCTTGTGTCACTGAATGTTGGAAGGGTTTAATGATCTCTTCATTTGTAAAGGGACTCACAGCTGAGTTTGTCTTAAATATCAAAGGAAACTTTGGACTTGAGCCCTTCAGCAATGCTGAAACAGGACTTTGCCAACTCTTGGAGGTAGACTAAATGTCTTTTGCATAAAGAATGTGGGTGATGTCTTTGGGGAACTAGGAGTGGAATGTTATGTTTTGAGTCTGGATGGTCCCAAAATGTCTCATGTAGTCAGGGAAGTTTGTTTCTACAATCTGTGAATGACTCATGGTCCAATGCTGGGATTATGGGTATGAATGCCACACCCAAGTGGATGTGGCCTACATACAATGTAAAGGACTAAAAGATTCTTCTCTCCATGCTTCTCTCCTTTTGTCATGTTGTTTGTGCTGTTTTCCACCATCAAGAACTGTTGTTTTCTACCATGTGCCACTCTGTCTTGTAGCCAGCTGATTGTGAGCTGAAACCTCCACAAACTGTGAGCTAAATAAATCTTTCCCCCTTTAACTTTGAGTGCCAGGTGTTTTGTCATATCAATGAAAAATGTAACTAAGATATCACCTAAGTAAAGAAAAGGTGCAGGATATTATTTGGAAGACAATCATGACCTTAAAGAAGAGAAAAGAAGGGAGTCTGACTAAGCACCTTGAGACTCAAAGAATAACAAAGGATTAAATTCCCTGGATTTCCTTTTTGTCTTTTTTTATCCCAAACTTAAAGAATTCAGAAACTCACAAATCCCAAAAGGCCTAGAAAACTCCCCCCTCAAAAATAAAGGAAAACAGCAACAACAACAAAGGCTCAATAGTATCGTGCTCATTCTGCAGCCAAAGATGAAGAAAGGGACAGTAGAAAAATGTGGAAAAATATCAGACAAGCGTTTCACTGCACTGAAAACACTGAAGTCCCACCCATCATGCAGCAAACCAGATGGGACCCTAGACTTTCCCTCTGATAAGGTTGTAATGAGACTTTCCATTCCCTGCCATGTGGAGACAGGGATGGCCCAGGAAAAATCTGAGTCTCCCTTTTCTGTCAGGCAGTAAACTCATCCCTCTGACTGTCATGAGTGGAGAAAACATATGGAGTCTGGACTTCTACTACAAACCTGAGCTAATGAGATGTTTGTTTATTTATTTATTTATTTGGTACTGGGGATTGAACTCACAACCTCACACTTGCCAGGCAGGCGCTTACACCGCTGAACTAAATCCCCGGCCCAATGAGAGGTTCTTTTTCCTCCCCCACTGGAGAGTGGCAGAGGAGATCTAGCAGGTTCTGATTTTGCACCAGAAACTGCCAGTAAATGATAGATAGATGATAGATAGATAGATAGATAGATAGACCACCTTACTGTGTTGGCAGTGGAGGTCACGTGGAGACGAGTAATTTTACCCCTCTCGGTCTGCATATCCGCCCAAGACTGAACCGCCATGCATCCCTGTCTATTAGTAAAAGCACCTTTTCACTGTGTGCCAAGAAGTGAGAAAGGGATGTAGACTTTTACTCCTAGGTGGAATTGGTGGGTTGCTAATCCACTTTTATCCAATAGAGTGTTGTCAAAGGAGGCCTGCTTATACAAGATTTAAATAATATCCAGAGTGTGATAGTATTATACCAGAAGGGTCCAAATTTCAATAAAAATGTTTTCCATTGTATGAATGAAAACACCAGCCCTCAGATAATGAAGATGTAAAATTGTCATTATGAAACTGCCTAATAAGCAGTTAGATCATGCTTGAAACAAATAAAAACTTAGAAATTGCAGTAAATAAATGTATATTTCAACAAAGAGGACTGAACAGGGTCATTGCATTGAACTTCTCCAGCCTTTCTCTCTTCTTTTTTTTACCTTTTTTCTTTTTTTTTTTTGTACAACTAGACCTAAGTTGCTCAGTTGCACAGGCTGAGCTCAAATTTGTTGTTCTTCTGTCTCAACCTATCAGAGATCAGTGACTACAGGCACACACAGCCATACCTACTCTGAATAGAATGACATTTTAGAACTAAAAAATGTCATAAGTGAAGAAAAAAGTCAACTGTCTACTTCTACAGTGGGAATCAGAGTAGGACAGAGACAACAAATGGCAGAAAGAAGCAGAGTTTTGGATGGGACAGCAGGAATTACCCAGAAAAAATAAATTTGATAAACAAATGAAAAACAAGAAAAAAAAGAAAGAAAGAAACTGCAGGGCCTAAGGACTATGAGAAAATATCTAATATTTATTGCACCAGAGTCCTAGTGAAACAGGGAAATGAGTAAAAGACTACAAAATTATCTGAAGAAATAATATTTGAAATTTTCCAGATTTTCCCAAAGGACATACATTACAGATTGAGGAAACAGAGTAAACATCAAACAATATAAACACACAGATATTCATTCCAACACAGAAGACAGAATATATATCACAAAGGAGTGGCAGAACACATTTCCCCTGTAAAATAAAAATAATTTGAATGATAGATTTGTCATCAAAAACCAAGAAAATGAAAAGAAAGCAAATAATATTTTTCAAATATTGAACTAAAAGAACTATCAACCCAGAAGACGACTTTGCCACTTTGTCACTATCCAAAATGAATGGCTTAAGCAAATTCCTGAAAGAAAAAGGAAATGATAAAAAGAATCTGGGGAGATCAGGGCAGAAGAAAGGAAAGAGTAAAAACCATGAGTAAATAAAATAGAATTCCTTTCTCTGCTTGATTTTTCTAAATTACATTTGATGTTTGAAGCAAAATTTAGATTACTGTCTGATGAGGTTCTACAAAAAAAAAATGAAAATAAAGCAAAACATACAAATACCACCAGCAAGAAAGCAGAATGAGCTAAGCATAAATCTCTGTAGTGGGTGTCAGAAACAGTGGTACACAGCTGCAGTTAGATATTGAAATTCAGTGTGCATGGATCTATACAACAACATGAAATATTCTTCAAAAAATATCCCATTGTCTATTTAAAGTACACTTGCCTCCTGAAGGTCTTCATCATGGGTGAGGACAGAGAAACAGAAATGACGTGAAATCATCTCCAAAGGAAACTGTCATGGTTCGAAAAAGTATCCCCCAAAAGAAACATGTACTAAAAGTTCCCCAGTTCCCATGGTAAAACTTGGAGGTGGTGGCATCTTCTTTTTTTGTAATTTTGAAGAGAATTAAGCAAAACAAAGCAAAACAGAACAAAGCAGATCAGAGCAAAATAATGCAAATAACACAGCATTTCAGAACAAGACAACAGGAAATCAACAGTGGCTACCATACTGTCTCTTGTTTTCTTCAAAATAGTTGTCCATACCGTCACACACAATAAATTAATATGAATCAAAATAGTATAAAATCAATCAAAACAAGATGACAGGAAATCATTAGTGGTTACTATGATGTCTTATTTTCTTCAATGTAGCTGGTCATATCATCACACATAGTAAAATTAATTGTTGTACACTCTTTAGGTAAAGTTCTAGGAATACATAAGCCTATACATGTTCATCAATCCTTTCTGTGTTAGAAGGGAAAACAAAACAAAATAAAACAAAGTATAAGAAAAACAAGAAACAACAGTCAAATAAATAACCAACAGTCAAATAAATAACCCAAAACAATAACAATGCAGGCTTTCAAAACAAGGTGGTAGAATCATAACAAATTTTGTTGTTTTGCATAGTTATCTTTAAAAGTATTACTTGAATTACCAGATATAGTCATGCAAAATTGATCTAATCCTATAGATGTTAACTGTTTTGTTCCAAGATAAATAGAATTAGTAGTATAAGCATGTCAATAATCTTAAGGGTAAATATAAAAATTTATATCTTTTTTCTTTTCTCTTCCTTCTTTTCTCCTTTTCCCTGAGTTAATTTTTCCTCTTTGAGCAGTTTCTTATCCATTCACAATATTTATTGAAGATTTTGTATCTTACTTACTTTTTCAGTTTCTTACACGAGGGACACAATATGGTATTTACACATATGAGTTTGATTTATTTTAAGTATGAGTAGTCTTTAGAAAGTAAAATTTTAGCTAGTGAAGTGGGCATTCCTGAAATCCCAGAGTTTCAGGAGGCTGAGGCAGGTGGAGCACGATTCAAACACAGACTGGTCAATTTACCAATTTAGCGAAGTCCTGTCTCAAAAGAAAATTTAAAATAAGGGGAAGTCCTTCCTGACCTCTCATAACTTTTTGATATTCTGTGATTTGCAGCAACATAAACCGTAATGTCTCTGTCTTCATTTGGTTTCTTTTCCCTTGTATATTTCTATATCTCAATGTCCTCTCATTCTGAGTAAATGAATCCTGAGATGAGGGACCAATCTAATTCAATGTGATGCTTTCTTAACTTGATTTCATCTGCAATGAATGTTTTTCCATGTCTACTGAGGTTTATAATTCCATGCCTATTTTGAAACAATCAGATTGTTTAACATGGAGAAGTGAAAATTACTTTAAGTGTGATATCTCCCCTGTCTTAAATAGCATCATATGCAAATATTTGGGGATTTACAATAAGTTTGATAGTAAATGTGTGACCAATAACATCAATTCAGGAATGCAGTAGTCTTGTTTTAATTCTACCTGTCTATATTTGTTCCAGTATCCTAGACTAAGACCCAATCTTCTTTGTCATCTATAAATTAGGTTAACAATGTTACTATTCATTGCATGTTCTCTATGTGTCAACTTTTGCACTGAACTCTTTGCATGAACTATCTCATTCTAGTATTTTAAATATCCCCAATCACATTATTCTCATATTTCCAATGAGAAATGAAGGTCAAAGGGTGGTTTATAATGCCTCAGGCAAAGAGTAGAGTTGAACTTCTAACTCCCACTTTATCTTAGACAACATCTAAATTCCTAACACCTACATAATCAAGGGTTCACAAAGTTGTGAAGTCATCACAAAGAACCCACCGATCTCATGTAGCCCAGAAATATATGTTCATTGATAGACATTCTGTTTGTAAAATGTAGACGAATATTTAAAACAGTATATTATTTTTTTAAAGTTTAACTTTTTAGAATACCTTCAAAAATCCTATCTTAATCTCTCTGCCCATGTTTATCCAGAGTTGGGGAGTAGTTGTCCCTTCAAACGCCTCTGCCATCTCTGACATGAACATAATCCCAACACTTCTTCCAGGTCCAGTACAAAACACAAGTGACAACACATGCACCACTACTTTTTCCTATTTGCAGTGAAATAAATTTTAATCTTACCTGAAATAAAAGTGAGAAAAACTTACAATAAACTCATTTGACCACTTTATTTATTTTATGCTTTGCATACTTGCATATTTTATAAGAGCCTTCTGGCTCCTATAAGTATGTAAGTTTATAACTCTGCAATGCTGATCTAGATAAGTGGCCTTAGCCTTGTCTGTGTATGTGAATCACCTGGACAGATTTTCAAAAGCACAACATACAGGGCACACTTCAGACCAATTAAATTAGAATATCTGTGGCTATCAATATTTATAGCCTCCCAGGGGACCGCAGAGTACTGCCGAGTTTGAAAACCTCTGCTCCAGATATTCTTTAAGATTTCTTCTGTTTTCTAAATTCTGAACTCCTTAACAATTTAGAATTCAATTGTTCTGAACACTAGAGGAGTTCAATATGTTGTAAGCTGTACATTGTACAGCCGGGATTGATGCTGGAGCATTGATTGTGGATTTCTGCCTGCTGAGATAAATAAATCATACCAAATCTTTAGATATGTGGCCTGTTCTAGCAAAGCCCATACCAAGAAAAAGCGTAACAAGTTAACTTTTCTTCTGGGGCCAACATTTGATGTCATCTAAGACATTCACTTTTACAGTTATTTTGTATTTTTGTCTGCATATATATGATAATTTATTCATATCATCAGTTGTAAAAATAGTATGAAAAATCAAAATGAAATACATTCAAATATATTAAGTATAAAAGTTCACTTCCTTCAAACCTACTGACTTCCAACATAAATTTTGAAAGCAATTAAAATTTGAAATAATTATTTCTATCCGTAGGTGATGTTAAAAACTGGTGATTAAAAACTGGTGGTGAACTTAATGGCAGCAGAATTAAATCAACATGGTGCTGAGCATAGATGTTTCACCTGAGGAAAGTTGCCAGCACAAATAGAGACTGGGAGAAGGAGAAGGGAGGCATTGAAGCATTGTGGGTTTCGCTAAGTGTTGCTGTTTGAGCCATTGGCTCTCCTGGAGGAGTTCTGATCCTTACATTGAGCATCGCTTCCTGGCTCTGGAGCGGAAGATCTGTGCCATTTAATCTCCTGGATGAACTCCTCATGCTGACTTCCTGGCAGGCACTTGACTGTGCTTATCATCGGAGGAGCTCAGGACCTCCTTGTCGCTGAGAATGGCTGTGGTGCTTTTCAGGACAGCTCTGGTCTTTGTTGTATGTGTGACTTCTCAGCTCCAGCTTAAAACCCTCAACCTATCAGCACAGCTCCTTCACCCTGCTGGCATAGACTTCCTAGCTTTCACCACTGACCTTTGAGTCTTCCCAACATGGATCCATCAAATGGACTGGTGTGGATCCTTCTTGTGGGTCTTGCATCTCCAGTTGGACACGTGCGAGGCATTGTCATGGGCTCTGGGTCGTCATCTGGACTCATGTAGGACATTGCTGTGGGATTCAGGCCCTTAGTTGAATATCCTATGTCTTTAGTGTTGTGGATATATTTCCTACAGTTTCTTGTGTTAAATCTGGGTGACCATCATAAATAATATTATAAATTCCATGTCTTGATGTTAATTGTTCTCTGCACATCCCCTGGCTACAACAGGTGAAGAAGCATTGCCCTTGGTCATCCAGCAAACCCCAACTTACACAGGACTGATGAATGACAAGATTGTTAACTACAAGTTTTGTAGGTTCAACATGCAATGATGAAAAGCTCTGCCATGATCAGGAGCCAGGGGTGCACTTGGAGCCCACATTTCCTTTTATTTGTATTCATTTATGTTCATTAGCTGGTGAAAGTCAGAATACTCCATATAAACCATGTTTAGTTTTCAAGTGTGAAGCTTCTGTGACAGGAAACATATCCAGATTTTTGACAACAGGTAACTTTTTATCTCCTCTCAGAAGGGTTCCCACTCAAAACAAATGTGTAATACTGCTCAGAGTGTTGCCAGCACTTTTATAAAATGCACTTGGGCATTCTGGAGGTTCATGCTTACCACCTTTCTGTAATTTATTAAGAAGGGTGCAGAGCCCTATGGCATGCTCATCACCTTGTCTTAAGACATTGTGAAGTATGTCCCAGAACCAGCAAAGCAGAATGATCACAAAATAAAATGAATGTTTAGATTTTTATTTTATTGCAATAAAGACATCTTGCTATTAATCCCCCTCAAACATCTCCCTCACTTTGAACACATTTTCCCTGTCATTCTCGCCACTTTCTGGAGCAATTCTGGAAGAGCTCTTTCCTTAGTGTCTTTGGATATGCTGTCATGGCTGCCTCAATGTCCTGAACAATTACAGACATTTACTTATTAACTCAAAGTCATTTTGACTTTGAGGATGAAATTGCATGGTGCCAGTTTTGGTGAATAAGGTGAGGAAGACAAACAATGGTTTTGTGACCCAGGCTTTCCATCACACAGTGCTGCAATTTTAACTGTGTTCCAAAGGCAGGGAAGCAGACTTTGAGAACCATTTCAGAAAGAACAATAGGATAAGTGAGTTTGAAGTGAGCAGGTGTATTCTGAGGGGAATTAAAGACAATCTGTGATTCCTTTTAAAAATTAAAATTCATTCTACTTTTTTATCATCTCATGTTCTTAAGGATAATGAAATGTTATAGACAGTTAAAAGACTAGTACGCCACATCAAAAAATAAATTGTTCTATAGACCGTTGATGTTTTGGAGTAGAATAACTGAAAAATATTAAAAATGATGAAAACAAAAAAGTAACTGCATTAAAGGAAGTTTATAAGAAAATAAAACATGTGGAATATTTACTGATCGTGTGAAAATTACATTTTGATAGATTTGAAGTTATCCCATGAAGTGGAGTCCCAACAAAAATAGGCAATGAGAGTTTTAGAATCACCAGTATTTCAAATGAACATATTTTTCTTCAAACAACTATAATCTGTATATATCAGAAAAAGTTTCAGATGAAAAAATTTCTTGTATCAATAGGACATCAGCTTCCTCACTTTACCTCCAGGGAAATCACATACAAATATTTACTTTTGTTTATGAAATTATCCTTGATATATTTAAATTCACATTGTTGCTTCATGTTCAATAAACCGAGGCAATAATTCCTGGGTTTAGGTAATAGATTGATACATTGATAATGAAAACCAATCAATAATTAAAATCACTTTCAGAAGGATAAGAAATGAATTTTTGTCAGATACTTGTGAAGCTCTGCTTCTTCTTTGTAAGTAATGTTGAGATAGTTACATGAACAGAATAATTCTTTTTCTATTTCATAATCAAAATCTAGGACTAACATAAGTAAATTAAAGGGTTTGAATATTACCTTTGGAGAAATCATGAATTGCTTTTAGTCTTCTAATTCCTGTGGATGCTAAGAAGGACTTGAGAGAGTGATAATAATTACGTAAAATCGTATTTTACTGGATAACTGTTTCTCGTATTAAAATATTATGCCTGATTGAGAAATTATGGCATGCATTCTGTTTATATCCATTATTGTCTATTTTGAGATGGCATTATGCCAACAGACTGTAGACAAACCTGATGATTATTCTCTAAGCTCCATCCATTATGCTATTAAACTACCTTTTCAACTACATTTTATGAATGACTAACTACAGAAACTTCGAGGTTCTAAAATGATGTATATAATAAAATCATTCATGTATAATTAATTCTACTAATTTGCCTGAGTGTTTCAGGTCATTCTGGCATAATTAGCCATTGTTGAGGGTTTTCTCCCCTATCAATTAAACTAATTGCTTTTCTCATAGATGTAGATTGAATATTGATCCCCACATTTTTCCAGCTCACTTGCATAAACAAATTATGCCTAATTGCCAGCTTACTACATCATTACACACTTATCAATTATACAAAAATATACTTTACCAGACTAATGATTTCTTTGTAGTGTTTTAAAGGGTTTTTAATTGTAATGCATGAAACAATATTTTCATTTAAAAATATTAAACATGATGTTCAAAAAACTGCTAACATAATAAATCCCATTATTGCTTAACAAATATACCAGCTCCTATGTACTTCATCATTTTTTTTTGGAATGAAGGGAATTACTTGAGACAAGTTGAAAGTAACTCATTATTAAATGTAGTGAAAAGCCAAATATTGAATCATGTCATTTTTAACTTTTTGGCCCAATCTTTATCATTCCTATTTCATATGTCTTTTCTTCCTTATGAGATAAAGAAAATCTCTGAGAGGATTTGAAAAGGAGGGAAATTTCAAAGAACCACAAAAACAGAGCACAGGGACATTTTTAAAAGTCAGGAGATAAAAGCAACCTTATTCATCACATGTTCCATGAAATATTATTGTCTTTTAATGCTTTCACTGGGCATTTTTCTTCACCATTTTCTTAGCTAAATACATTGAAAAATACAAAAAGATGTGAAAATAATATAATCCCAAGATTCTTCTTATAGATTTCTATATCATATGACATAATAGAGACATGTTGTCTCTTTATAGAGACTGGAGATAAAAGCCAAAGGCCTATACTAAAGTGTATTACAAAATATGTGGGAGGACGGTTTCAGTATAAGATATTCACTTTAATCCTCAGATGTCCTCCTAATAAAGTCACATAAATATGTCATTTTTTCCATTGTTGTTTACCTCCTGGAAAGAAGATTTTTTCCCCCTAGGAAGCCATGCTTAACTAAAGGTTTCCAGTGATTTTATCTACCCCTACAAAGAGAAGAGGAGATGAGAACAGTGGCCAAAGGAAACATCAACCTGCCTTCTGATAAGTCTGGAATTACCTATGTGTATCATGATGATCAGTTCTTTATTTACTCTACAAAGCCAGCATTGATCTTTTCTTTTTCAAAGAGAGTCACAGAAGGGAGAAGAAAGGAAAGCACAGCCATGCTTTGCTTATTTTCTGAGTACATGGGAGCTATAAAATTGGACAACTTTTTTGTGTGCAAACATTAGAGAGCATATTTAAACTAAGACAGCTATGATGTCCCCAAGCTGTATAGACATACAACCTTCATAAATGTCATCTTTTGCTAAACCAAGCATTATTATGTAGAATATGTCTGCATCTCCTTGCTTTCTTTTTTTGTGGATAATTCTTTACATAATTGTATTTTAATCACTTAAATGAATTATACTCATTTTATTATATTAGATGATCGGTTTTCCTAGTGGTTCCCAGATCCAGGTTCATTACTTTAGATCTTACCCCCCCTTTATATGTTCTAAAACTTGCTCAATCCTGATCAAACCTAAGTATAAATGTACAAATTTATCTGTTTGTTTGAAACTTCCTCTGTCAGGTAAAACATTCACAGTTATGCACCAGGTAATGACATTTTGGTCAATGATGAATTGCATGTGTAACAGTAGTCCTATAAGATTTTAATTTCACTCTAAAACTCCTTCTGCCTAGTGACACAGCAGGTGTCATATTCTAATACAACACTATGCTTACAAATATGTGCTATCAGTCAGATTATCACAGGACATGTTAGGAGACACTTTGGAGATGGTACAGTTCTAATTATTTCCACTCAGTATGTCTTTAAATACTTCCAATGGCAAGGACATTTACCTATTAAAGCAGCTCACAGCATTTATAAATAGCTTTGATAAAAATCACCACAAGGGGGGCCAGGGATTTCGCTCAGCACATAAGCACCTGCCTGGCAAGTGTGAGGTCATGAGTTCAATCCCTGGTACCAAAAAAAAAAAAAAAAAAAAAAAAAAATCAAAACAAGGTTCTCAGACGGATTTAAGTTCTATTTTCTTTTCTAACTAGAATAAATGAAACATCCTGTCTTTACAAAAAAAATTACATACCCCTTGCTCTTTACTTTTGTTGAACGGTCTGAAATCTACAAATTCCTTGCATAGTTTCAGACTTTCCAAAACCTTTGTCTCTGGATGTGTTCACTGCAATGTTCATTTTCTGAAAATATTTAAAACTGATGTAAGTAAAAGATAACATTTTTAGGAATGGTAAAAAACATCAAATCACTGAACAAATGCAAAATTAATTTTCCTTTTCCCTCAATTTTAAGAGAAATCCAAATAGAAAAAGGAGAATTTTTCTCATATAAAAAACATATGTATGTTAGGAATACTGGTAAAAAAAATAATCTATAAAGGTTCCAATATATGTGCTATCTTGCATTATCATTATGTTTGTTAAGTTTGTCAGATGATAATTAGTGGTGATCATAACATTTAAATTGAAATACCATTGGTACCATTTCAATTTTCTGGTAGATATTAAACCTTAAAAGATAGAAACTTCAAAGATGGAAATACTACAAACTTGATTGAAAATCTCAGTGAACCCAAAATGGACTCAGGCATTTTGATTCTAACAGAACAACTATTTATGTTCAACATAATAACATTCATACTTTCACTCTACATGACAGAAAATGTGATAATCTCTGTGGCACTTCTTTATGTGTGACTTCACAAACTGCATTTTGCAAGTATTCTTCACCATAATTATTGAATGTCATCTAGTGTTGTTTATAGAGCCATCACATCTGTATTCTAACAGTTGTATCAAGACCTTCCCTCTCTAACTTGAATAAAATTGAAAATAACAGAAGTCTGTCCTGAAAATACACAGTAAGCATACACATTAACAGTAAATTTAAACAACAAAAAATTAAAAGTTCTGCTTTAATTGCTGCAGAGAGGTTGATCTCCCAAACAATACATAGGTGTTAGAAATTTTGCCTTCTTAGGAGCCTCACTGCAAAATAGAAAGCAAATAAAGTCTGCTCTTCTGCCTCAACATGCTTAGCTTGAGTGTTATCTGTGAAAAATTTCAAAGAGCAGCATCTGTTGCTTGAACTGTGCAAGGATTTAAAAAGTATTGATAGGGGGTGCTGAAATTAAAGTATAATGAACAGTGAGTTTGATAATATGCAGTGATCTCATGCAGTTGCATCACTTAATGTTAACAGGAAGAAATGCATTTAATTTTACTCACTGAAGCTTAGGACATGCTGCCACAAAATATGGCATGTTGGCATCTCAGAAAACAGCAGAAGCAGAAATCTC
>PVJX010031568.1:0-21122 GCA_004027295.1 Dolichotis patagonum
CTGTATGCTTCATACTTCTGCATATCATTTCTTTTTTCTATGCTTGGGAAATTTTCTTCAATAATTGCTGTGAATAGCCTTTGTAATTCCCCTGGTTTGATTCCTGCTTCTTCATTCACATACTTTATTCTTAAGTTATAGATCCTCTTGTCATCTTCCAGTCTTTGTATCTTTACTGCCTGCTCCCTTGTTATTTTTAGGAAATCTTCCCTTTCATGACCCCACATTGCAAGCCTGTGTTCAATTTTTGATAGTCTATCTTTGGTTTCTTTCAGGCAGTTTTGCCAGCTTTCTATCAAGTCTTTAGTTTCCTCATAATCCCTTTGAATCTGCTTCATAAATTCTAGGTTTTTTCTGAATTCTTCATTAAATTTTTCTCTCCATTTGTGTTCCTCTATTCTTCTGTCTGTGTCTTCTTGAGAGGTACCCAACCCTTCTTTTATTAATCTACTTATCTCTTTTTTAATTTGAATTAATATTTCAGTTTTGGTCCCGCTTACAAGGTCTTGAATATATCTCTTTATGTCCGCTAATGCTGTGTTTGATGTTGCATGTTTGCTGTCCTCAGTCTCTTTTGTATTTACCTCTCCTGGATCAATGTTCTCAGGGTTGGGGGCTTGGAGTGCTTTCTTATTTCTCCCTTTCGTCATGTTTTTGGTTCCTTCCATACAAGTGTACAGTGTAATTCCCAGACCCTTTTCTTATTGTTTAAGGCTCCTCTAGAGGGCGCAGGCTAGGAGCTTTAGCCCTCTTCAATAGATTATCAGAGATTAGAGTTCACCCATGGGCAGAGTGCGCTAGCTCCTCCCTTCTGGGCCAGTCAACCTTTGCAGGCCTTCACTGCATCAGTGTGCACTGATCTCAGGGAAGTAACTGGGTCGCCGCCAGGGGTGTGGCCTGGTCCAAGGAGATTCCACGAATCCATTTGGCGAGGGGAGCAACCAGCTGAAGCCACTTCCCTATGGAGTTAGGGCTGCCCTGCCCAAATCCAACATGTTGTCCAGTCGGTTTCCCCTTTCCCGTGGGAAGGTCTTATTCCCATCACTCACAATGTCCCTGAGAACTGCTGGACTGCCCAACCTCCGACTTCAGCGCGGCTGCGGTGGGAATTCACAGTGCCTCTGGGTGGGTCGTGTGCAGAGCTGGTCCCGGCGAGCTGCACGCCGGGCTGTTCAGCTCCACGCTCCGGCGGCTCAAGCCAGTTGCTTCGCCGCGGATCGCTTGTTCAGGTCGGGCGGAATTCAGGCGTCTCGAGGAGGGTGCCATGCTCACTGATCTTATCTTCACTAATAGTAGCCCCAGGACCTCTTATTCGAGCAGGTTTTTGCTTTAGTTTGTTTCTGTGTTGTGAGAGTCTATCTCTCTCTGTTTGGGTCTCTCCAGGGTGTTTTATTCTGGCATTTGAGCTGTCTCTCTCAGAGAGGGTCTCTCTCCTGCTACCTACCAGTCCGCCATCTTGTCTCTTCCTCAAACTTTCCTGATAGAGAAAAAGAATTTGACATACAAATAAGTGAGGCATATACAACTCCAATTAGCAAAGATTAAAAAAACAAAACAAAACAAAACCCTACACTCAGGCATATCATAGTCAAGATTCCAGAAATTCAGCACAAGAATAGAATTTTAAAAGCTGTTAGGGAAAAGAAGCAAATCACCTATAAAAGAAAGCCCGTCAGAATCACAGCTGACTTCTCAGCACAAACTCTCAAGTCAAGGAGAGCTTGAAGTAAAGTACTCTAAGTTCTAAAGGAAAACAACTTTCAACCCAGATTGAAGTATCCCACAAAACTACCTACCAGTCCGCCATCTTGTCTCTCTCAGTATGGCCATTTTCACTATATTGGTTCTTCCTACCCAAAAGCATGAGATATCTCTCCATTTTCTAATATCCTCTTCAATCTCTTTTTTTGGAGTACAGTAGTTTTCAATGTAGAGATCTTTTGCATCTTTTGTTAGGTTGATTTCCTAGGTATTTCATTTTTTTGGATGTCATAGTAAAAGGTATTATTTCCCTGATTTCTCTCGCAGTGAATTTGTTATTCATATACAGAAAGGATATTGATTCTTGAGTGTGGACTTTATAACCAGCTACATTACTGAATTTGCTTACTAAATCTAGTAGTCAGTTGCTGGAGTATTTTGGGTCTTCTAAGTAGAGCATCATGTTATCTGCAAATAACAATAGTTTAACTTCTTTTCCTATCTTTCTTCCTTTTATTTCTTTCTCTTGTCTAATTTCTTCAGCTAAAGTTTCCAGTTCTATGATGAATAAGAGTGGAGACAGTGGACATCCTTCTCTTGTTCCTGATTTTACAGTAAAAACTTTCAATTTGTGTCCATTTCATATGATGTTGGCTGTTGGTTTGTCATAGATGGAGTTTATCAGATTGAGATAAAGACCATTGTGGCCCTGAAGCAAAGCCAGCAGATTGCTGTAGCTGCTGGTTTCAAACAGAAGCCTAAAGAGAATTCTTTCTGTGGTCTGTTGGCCATTTCAGAACTTTGGAAATGGAATGATCAATTCATCAGAAAGAAATAGCAAATGAGTATGGCAGACTTTGGGGGGCCTGCAGGGGAGAGACCCTGGCGCCTTGGGACCTGCACTGTGCGGTTGACTCGGGGTGCCAGGAGAACAAGGAACTCCTCTCCTCTCTGGGGGGCGGCTGTAATCCTGCTGGCTTGTGGGCTGAGAATCAGACATCTCATGTCATCCTGTCCCCGGTCCCATGTCCCCTCTCCCCATACCCCTGCTTAGCAAGTGGGAGCCAGTGAACTACACATCTTGTGAAAAGATTGGCTATGTTATTTAGTATGAGCTCCCCATATGCAAAGATAAAGACAACCATTTGGAAGAAAACAAGAGACAATATGACAGATAGTGAAGATCTCTGGTTGTCAGCTTTGAAATTTATGCTTTCTTATGTCTCATTCTGTTCTGTTTTGTTGTGTTTAATTTTATTCCCTTTTAAAATAAAATTTAAAAACAATTTTTTAAAAAAGAGATAAAGACCATCTATTCCAACTTTCTGTATGGTATTTACCATGAATGGGTGATGGACTTTGTCAAAAGATTTTTCTGAATCTATTACAATGATCACATGATTTTTGTCCTTGGCTCTGTTAATGTAGTGTACTATATTTATGGACTGACATATGTTGAACCATGCCTACATCCCTGGGATGAATCCCAGTTAATCATGGCGTATAATCTTCTTGATGATTTGCTGCATTCTGTTTGCCAGTATCTTATTAAGGATTTTTGCATCTATGTTCATTAAGTTAATTGGGATTAATTCTCTCTCTTAGTGGGGTCCTACTCTGGTTTTGGTATCAGGTTAATGCTTGCTTCGAGGAATGAATTTGGAAATATTATTTCCCTTTCAGTTTCATTAAAGAGTTTGAGAATAGTGGTGTTAAGTCTTCTATAAATTTCTTGTTGGGACTGGAGCTATAACTCAGCAGCATAAGCTCCTGCCCGGCAAGTGCAAGGTCATGAGTTTGATTCCCAGTACCCAGAAAAATAAATAAATAAATTCTTGTAGAATTCAGCATTGAATTCTTTAGGGCCTGGGATTTTCTTTGTTGATAGCAGTGAATCCATCAAGGCCTGGGCTTTTCTTTGTTGATAGGTTTTTAATTAATTACATCTTCAATTTCATTTATTGATACTGGGTTAATAAGGATTTTTATATCTTCTTGACTCAGCTTTGCTAATTCATGTATATATAGAAATCTGTCCATTTGTTCTGTATTTCCTATCTTATTAGAATACAAGTTTTCAATGTAGGGATAGATGATTTTCTGGATTTCTACAGGGTCTTTTTATTTCTAATTGCATAGATTTGAGTCTTCTCTTTCCTGTTTTTTTAATAAGGTTGGCTAAGGTTTGTCAATTTTATTTAATGTTTCAAAGAACCAGAGATTGAACTTGACCTTGCACTTGCCAAGCAGGCACCTATGCTGCTAAGCTACATCCCTGACCCTCTTCATTGATTCTTTGTATCATTTTTTTAGTCTCCAGTGTGTCAATTTCTGCTTTGATCTTTATAATTTCCTCCCTTGTGTGAGCTTTTGGCTTAGCCTGCTCTTCTTTGTCTAGAAGCTTGAGGTTCAACATTAAATTTTTTATATGCTCTGTTTTCCTGATATGGATATTTATTGCTATAAATTTCCCTCTTAAGACTGTTTTCATTGTGTTCTATGAGTTCCAGTATGTTGTACTGTAGTTTTTAACTGCAAAAATGATTTAATTTCTTTTTAAATTTTACTTGTGACTTATTGGTTGTTCAGTAGGATGCTATTTAATTTCCATGTATTTATGAAGTTCTTGTGGTTTCCTTTGGCATGGATTTCCAATTTCATTGCACAGTGGTCTGATAGTATGCACAGGATAATTTCAATTCCTTTGCATTTACTTAAGCATGTTCTATGAGTCAGTATACGGTTTATTTTGGAGAATGTCCCATGTGCACCTTAGAAGAATGTGTATTCTGATCTTGTGGGATGGAACACTCTATAGAAATCTACTAAATCCAGTTGTTCAAAAGTTTGATTTAGTTCTAATATTATATTATTAATATTTTGTCTGGTTCATCTGTCTTTTTGTGGGAGTGGGGTATTGAGGTCTCCTAATACAATTTTATTAGGGCTTATTTCATTTTTCATGTCTGTCAGTAATTGTTCTATATAGCTGGGTACACTTGTTTTTGTGGTATATATGTTAATGATTGTTCTCTCTTCCTCTTGGATTGTTTACTTTATGAGGATAGTGATATCTCTTAATCAGTCTAGGCTTGAAATTTATTTTGTCTACAAATAGAATAGCTACCTCTACTTTTTTCTGGATTCTTGTTACATTGAGTATTGTTTTCGATCCTTTGACTTTCAGTTAATGAATCTGTTTTTGAATTAAATGTGTTTTTTGGTATGCAGCATATTATTAGATCTTGCTTCTTGATCCATTCTGATAGTCTGTGTCTTTTGACTGGTGAATTGAGAACATTAACATTGGTGGTTAAAACTGATATATATTGACTTATCTTTGTCATATTGTTTTCCTTTTGTTGGCTCCCCGCTTTTTTCCTTCCCTCTAATTGTTTGTGTCCTTGGTGGATTCCTTCTGTTGGGGTTCATGGAGCTGTAGTCCTTGTTATTTCTATCTAGAAGGCCCTTCAGAACATTTTTGAGCGCTGGTTTGATGGTTATAAATTTCCTCATATGTCCTTTGTCATGGACATATCTTTTATCTCCATCAATTTTGAAAGATAGTTTTGGGGGGTACATCAATCTGGGTTGAAAGTTGTTTTCCTTTGTAACTTGCAGTACTTCTCTCCAAGCTCTCTTTGACTTGAGAGTTTGTGCTGAGAAGTCAGCTGTGATTCTGATGGGCTTTCCTTTATAGGTAATTTGTTTCTTTTCCCTAACAGCCTTTAAGATTCTATTCTTGTGTTGAATTTCTAGAATCTTAACTATGATATGCCTGGATGTAGGTCTGTGGTTTTTTTGTTTTTGGGGTTTTTTTTTTTTTTTTTGATCATTGCTAGTTGGATTTGTATTTGCCTCACTTATTTAAATGTAGGTCAAATTCTTTTTCTCTATCAGGAAAGTTTTCTGTCACAATGTCTGTGACCATGTTTTTAATGTCATTTGTGATATCTCCTGCTTGTTCAGTGACTCCAATTAATCTTAAATAATTCTTCTTTGTCTCATCTAGCAGCTGCTGGATTGATTTCTCATGGTCCCTTGCTAGATTTGAGAAATCTTTCTTTTCCTGGTCACCAACTGCAAGCTTGTCTTCAGTATCTGAGATCCTGTCCTCACATTGGCCTAATCTGCTTTGAGTACTTTCAATGGAGTGTTTGTTTTCCTGGATAACTGCTTGAATATGCTTTATAGATTCTATTTATTTCCCATGCTGCACTTTCATAATTTGCTTAAACTCATCTATTTTTTTGTCTGTGTCTGCTCTAACATTGCTAAACATGGTATGTATTTTGATAATCTCTGTAATTATCTGAGAGATTATTTCTGATTACATTTTTTCCAGAACCTGACTCTATTGCTTTGTTGTTACTACTTCAGTGAAATGTGGTGGGGGATTTTCCCACCTCATTGCCCCCTGGATTTGCCTTTGCTGAGCTGGATGTCTGGGGCTGCATTTTGCTTAAGTGTCTGCTCATTTTATTTTCTCTCTTTTTTTAGTTTAATTCCTGGGGCAATGCTTGTAAATTGTCTATGGTAGGTTGCTGTATTGGTAGTATTTAGGACTCTTAGATGATGATTACTTCTGTATGATATCTTCCAGGTGTAGCTACTTCTTGAGTTTTGAGTCTGTTGGAAGATCTTACCCCTTCAGTTTGTTGGAGATGAGAAGTTATTACTTGTTTGGCCTAGTCCCTGGTTCTTTGGCACTGTGCCACCATATTTTCTGTGATTCATAGTTAATCTCAGTCATGGAACACCAAGACTAACAGTTGTTTAGAACAATGATGTCAATTTTGGCTATAGTGGTACCAATATCAATAAAAAAAACCCTAGAAAATAACAAACTGAGCTAACTCTTAATTTGCAAATTTTAACCATGTGAACTAGATCTGTGATTATATAATAAAATGTAAATTAAACCAGATAATTATATATAATGTATAAGTCCATATGGTGGCAATTTTGTCTTCAGGGCTTAAAATTTAAAATGGATTAAGGAGAAAATAGAGAGGTGAAAGAAGAGAAAGAGATTAGAAGTAAGGTTGGAATACAAGGGGGGAATCATGCCAATTTGGGGAAATTGGTGCAGAAGGCTGCAATAAAAGAGAGATGAAAGTGATAAAAGGAAGAACAGAACAGAACCACACCCACAAGAAGATTAGGAACTACTTTCTCCTCTCTTAAATACAATAGAGGAGAAAAAGAAAAAAAAATGAAAAAGTAAAAGAAAATCAAACAGTACACTTTCAGGATTCTCCCTTGTTTCACTAGTAATCAACTTGTGGAGACAGAGTTCCATATCATGCTGATATACCCCAGCAAGCCAGCTGTTGCTTTATGTCAGGATAGTGGATAATCTCAGCAGGCCTGCCCTGAGACCAGACTCATTGGGGTTTGCTGCTGTCCAAGCAGTTTCCACAGGTTTGCATCCAGCCGGAAGCTGCTAGAGGAAGCTGACAGAAGTTCTGGGTTCTGAGCTCAGCCAGCCTGTCTCCAAAATGGCTCCTGGCTAATCACTCTCTCCCCGCAGGAGGACTAAGTCCTCTGTACTCACTGCCAGCTACTGTAGTCCTCTATGTCTGCTGCTCCCCTCCACTGCTGCATCTCTCTGCAGAAGCCTGCAGGGTCACCATCCAACACTGTCACCATGATGGTGCATCACCAGGTTTGAACAACTCCTCTCCCACAGTGGGTCCCATTTCAGGACAAGGCACTGCCATCGACCATCTTCTCTTTGAAATTTTTCTTTTCACTCTCTCTGTGGGCTTCAATTCACACCAGGTTCTTCCTGGGTCCAGGGGACCCACTTCCTTCCTTCCTGTCTTCCTTACCATGCTATACTCCAGTGTCTGGATGGTGACTCTCAGAGAGGCTGCTTTTTCTGCTGCTTATCGCTCTGCCATCTTTGAGGAAAAATCTCTTGTAGCAGCCACTGTGTCACTTATTAGGCCTTTTCAGTCTGACAAGGGAAAGCTTCTACCCAGTTGGAATAGGTGCAAACAATAACCAGAGGGTAACAAAAACCTCTACAGTTAGGTGGTTCTGAAGTCAATGTGAGTATCTTTTCTTTTCACTCTCTCTGTGGGCTTCAATTCACACCAGGTTCTTCCTGGATCCAGGGGACCCACTTCCTTCCTTCCTGTCTGCTGCTGACCCCACTTTTTGGGCTCCTTCCAGGGTTTCTTGACTGACTTTGGGGTTGTGCTGGGTACAAGACACAGAACTAAAAGATTTGCTTAGTCTGGGCTGTCGTCTGGGGAATGTAGATATACCAGCCAACCAGAATTTCTTATTTTCCCCTTCCTAAATGGTTTTATGAGCCACCTGTATCAGCTGGGGCTCAACTAGGCAGACACTGAAACTCATCTCTCCAGGAGTTTATGCTATCTGTCCAGTCTCCTGCTCTCTCCTTCCTTTTCCATCCATTGATCTTCCTAGGGTGTATACACTGATTTCCTATCTGGCTCCCAGGGGACTGTGGCAAGCAGAGCAGTGTCTGACCTCACACTGTTGGCCTTCGCCTCACAGTCAGCCTTGTTGTTGCCCAACTGTTCTCGGCTTCCCTTTTATGGTGCCCCTTGCAATGGACCATGACAATTTTCCTGGGAACCCTACTGTTCCTAAGAGTTCAAGAATATTTTGGGGGTATTTTTTTTGCCCCCTGCCACGAGCAGGCCTCTTTCCCTGCGTAGAGCCCCATGAACATGTAGAACTAGGAAGTCATACTTAGAATCAGTGTAGAAATATCTCTTCCCCCTGCCCACCTAACTCCAGTACTCAGGTTAGGGCAATTCATTCTTCCTTCTGTGCTGAGGTCCCTTGTGGTAATGGTTGGGATTCTATGACCTCCTCAAGGTGGCAACCTTGTAGCCAGCCTGCCTCCTCCCTTTCTCATCTACATGGCTGCTCCCACTCATGAAACTCTAAATCGGGCTGCTGAAGGGGCTGGTCATGTAAGTCGGGCCAGGTGAAGTAGTCCTGTTCTATGGCCTCCTCATAGACATGTTGGGATCCTTCATGTTGGGGAGAAGGGTGGCTAGGTTTGAGTTATTGGAAACCTCAAACTGAATGTGAGGATTCCCACAAAGCAAACTCTGATTTGGGGTCAGGCACAAATTGATGAGCCCGTGGTGGGCCTAGGGTCAGCTTGTCTGCCTCCTTGGTCAGGAGGACAGTTGTAGCCAGAGCTCTCAAGCAATGGGGCCAGCCCTGTGCTACCCTATCCAGCTGTTTTAACAAGTAGGCCTCTGGCCTTTCCCAGGAACCTAGGGTCTGAACCAGCACCCCAACAGCCATCTTTTTCTTCTCAGCAACATAGAGGGTGAATGGCTTACTCAGGTCAGAGAGACCTGATGCTGGTGCCTCTTGGAGATTCTCATTTAGGGCCCTGAAAGCAGTTTGTTGTTCTTCTTCCCAGTTTAAGTTTTTTTCCTCCATCCTTTGTAGTTTCATAGAGGGTTTGTTTGGTTGTTGTGGTTGTTGTGGTTGTTGTTTTTGCCAAAATAGCATAGTTGGAAATCTGCAAAAACCTGAGTCTCCCAAGAACTCCCACAATTGCCTTCAGGTCTTGGGTTTGGGCTGTTCTGTATCACCAACTTTCAGGCCACCTCTAACCTCTTCTGTCCCTTACACAGATGAAACTCCATGCACTTGACCTTTGTGCAGCAAGCTGTGCCTTTTCTTGGAACACTTTGTATGCTTTCTGGCACAGGTGTCTGAGCAGCTCCCCTGTGCCTTTCTTGCACCCTTCTCAGGTTTTATGTCCCAGAGGAGGTCATCAATATTCTGTAACAAATTATATGCCAGATTTTGGCAGAGAACAAGCAGAAATCTCATGCTAAAGCCTCCCAGAAAATGGTCAGGGTGTTCTTACAACCTTGTGGCAGCAGAGTCCAAGTAAGCTGGCCACATTGTCCAGTGCTAACTGATCCCCACTGAAAAGCGAAGACAGGCTAGTTCCTTGGGGCCAAGCATATGCTGAACAAGTCATCCTTCAAATATAGGCAGTTAAACCCCTCTACTGAAGCTGGTACAGTCCTAGTAGGGGGTAAGGATTAGGAATGGTGGGGTAGAGGGTCATTGCGGCCTCATTGAGCACTTGGAGATCTTGGGAGAGGTGTGTTCTAGGGTGACTAGCAGGGAAGATAGAGCTCGTAGGTTTGTAGTCTAAGTGCAATTGAATTCCCTGCTGGGCTGTCTGAGGGATCAGGTATTGATACTGAGCACCTGGCTTGAGTTTTACCTTGATTGGGGGCTGATCTGTGGCCAGGCTAGGTGGGTTGTTTTCCACCCAGACTTGGGCAAAAGTCCAGTCAAGTCCCTGTTGCCCTCAGGGGCCTTTCAGACTGGCCCATCATGAAGTCTCCATTCCTCCTTCTAAGGAACAGTCAGGGTCAAGTTCAGCTGTAGCATTAGCAGTCTGAGAAGCATCTCTCTGTCCCTGAAGTCAATTTTGGCCCTTAACTTAGCCAACAAATCCCTCCCTAAGAGGGAAACTGGGTGAGCTGGCATGCACAGGAACTGATGCATCACTTCATGGCCTCCTGTCTTACAAAACCGAGGCTGGCAAAAAGCTTGGGCTTTAGACCATCCCATTTCCCCTTTGACATCAACAGCTCAACAGCTTAGGGCCTGGTGGGAGATCTTACAACTGAACAGTCCACTCCTGGTGTCTATCAGGAATTTTATTGGCTTGTCCTCCATTTTGTATAGAACATGGATCCCAGGGGGAATCAAAACCCATCTCTCTCAGTCCTCAAAAGGAGAGCGTCCTCCTACTGTGAAAGCAGATCTGGCCACCTCTGGGTTCTTGGTTGCTCAGCTATCTTTCTCTTTAACCTTGGGCATTCACACTTGTAGTGGTCCTTATTGGTCCTTCTCTGGGGTGGGAGTGGCTTTCAGGTGCTATTGGTATCTTTCTTTTGGTGACTTGTATGTGTGCCTGGAGTCTGTTGGTCTGCTTGTCTGGGCTGTGGTGATGTTGGCCTTTTTCTTCACTTGTCATTCAGCTTCTCTGTGCTGCTCCATGTCTCGGTTGACAAACACCTCATTGGTGACTTCCAGGAGTTGGGCCATATTCATGCCTGTGAGGCCTTCCAGCTTTTGGAGTTTTCAGTGAATATTTTTTTTTTTTTTTTGTACCGGGGATTGAACTCACCACCTTGTGCTTGCCAGGCAAGCGCTTATGCCGCTGAGCTAAATCTCTTGCCTTTCAGTGAATGTTTCCAGCACTCTGGCTCACAAAGGCCATGTTGATCATCCTCTGGTTCTCGGGGGTCTCTGGGTCAAACGGTGCATAGGTGCAGAACACCTCACAGAGTTCAAGGAACATGCTGATCTCTGGAGGGTCTCTCTTTCCTTGGCAATATTGGTCACCTTCTAGCCTCCACATTGCAGTCCTTATAACAGGGCAATGAGGTAGTCCATCAGCTGTTTCATCTGTTCTGGAACACTGGGTCCCAGCCTGGGTCCGCTGAGGGCCCTGTTGTTTAGCATAGGTGTTTGGATCAAGGATGCCTACAGGTGATTTTCTTCCAGCAACTTAGTAGCAGTAGCTAGGACATACTGGCACTCCTCTGTGGAGAAGAGAGTAATCAGAAGCTGGCGGCAGTCAGGCCAGGCAGGGGTAAGGGTCTGGAAGACAGGCTGCAGCAAGTCAATGGGAACTTGTGGGCTCTCAGTGTACAAGGGAGTGTGGTATTTACAATTCAGTAAATCCATGGTTGTGAAAGGCTGATAAATGAAGGTAGGTGACCCCAGGGCCCTGGAACCATCTGTACTGACTGCTGCGGGCTCCCTCATTACTTCCCAGAGAGGGAGCTGGTGTCCTGAATAGCGAAACTCTGGCTAGAAGATGCCTCCGTTGTGTCTGGAGAGGCACGAGACTCTGACAAGGGGAACCTGGGGCCAAATTGCACCAGGTATGTGGCACAGCAGGGGCACAGGACAGGCCAGAGGACTGTGGCGCGTGCAGGTGGAGAAAAGCTTCTGGCTCTTCCTGGTGGGACAGCTCCTGATCTGGTGGTAGAGCAACCACAGGCCTGGGTCCCAGGGATGCTGAAGGTCCATGGCTCCAGCCTCAGGCCTGTGTTCCCTGGGTTTAATGTGGTGGCTGCTGTAAAAGGGGATCCTCCTAGTCACTTGGGAGAATAGGTGGTGTTCCTTTGGGGGGCTATTTGAGCAGGCCACAGTGGCAACCACAACTTGGGAAAGGGGCTGTCTCACCCACAGAGGGGACACAAATAACTAGCTACAACCATGAATCCACACAGGGAAACTGATCCGGGTCAGAACCTGCCAAACCTTCTGAACCAGAGCCCTTTGCAACGAGCCCTGGGCCAGCCGGCCATCCTGAAATGATGGCCATTCCACTTCAGAAAGGTCTGGAGTTTCCAAGGAGAGTTTCTGCCCATAGTCTCCATTAACTCCCTTTGTCAAACTTTTGATCATAACCTCTAACAGACTTGCTCTATGTCTCCTACCACCTACATAGAAAGACCACAGAAAAAGACATTAATCACTTTGTCAGTTTCCAGCCAGTCTCCTCTTAGCACTGGCACTGCCCTCAGATGTCTGATGATGGTCCTGGAACCCTATTTCAGGGACTTTACACCTCACTTCAGTCCTGTGTATCCAAACATCTGGAGTTCAGAGTGCGATGTCATCTTATTCATACACTTCCCTCACAGCTGCATTCCACAAGACTCACACCACCCAGTGGCAGCTGGAGGTTTCAGTTTCACCACAGTTGGGGAACACAAGAGGATGCTCAGTCCTATCTGGAGACCCTTGCATGGGTCTCCCTCTAAGTGGAGATCCTGTTTCAGATCCCTTTCTGAGTCAGAACCCCTGTCCTTAGATGTTTTAGATGTTTGCCAAATGCCATTTGATCCTCTCTGTGTAAGCCCTCCTTAGATCACCAACCAGGCTGGCTGATAGGGGAGGCTGCCCACACGGCAGGAAATGTTCTGCCATGGTAAACTTAGCAGGAGTTTTCTGTCTGGTGGGTCAAGCTCCCTCTTTTGTTTCTGCTGGATCCCAGTGTTTCCTGGCTAGGGAACCAAATGAATCAGGAGACTGCACAGGACCGCTGACAGATTCAACACGATGAGGAGTAACAGGACCAGCCAGCATCCCTTGGGGCACGAGTATCCACCTGAGAGTAAAACACGGTCATGTGTCCACTTTTATATTGCTTCTGCTCTGCAGGGCAATTTTTCATTGGAAATCAGCATGGAGCAAAGTTATAAGAGCAAAAGAAATGATTAAAAGGAAACAGTGGTCAAGGGGGCAGGGACTTCACTTAGACCTTTTCAAGTCCACTATGCTCTGCTGACATTTATTTACCTCACAGCTGAACCCACACATGGCTGGCGTCAAAACCATCAGTCTCTTCAGGGAGCTCAGCTGCAGCAGTTTGCCCAGTCAGCTCAGCTGCACAGTTAACCCACAGTTGTCCAGTTTCACCCCAGAAAGTGCCTCCTTGCTCACCCCAAAAACACCCTCTCAATTAAGGTGTCCATGCTGCCCACATGTCCTTCATGAAGAAGCCATAAGAAACAATGTCCACCTCCTTGGTACTCTTTCTTTTTATAACAATGGAGATAAGAATGTCATGCCCAGCAGAAAAGGCTGTTACAGAATACCATGCCATGCAACCCTTGGTTCCAGGAGTTTTGTTGCATCTGCACAACCCATGCTGAGAGGCCTAACCACATTCCCACTCATACCCCCCATTGGAAGAAGCACACTATCTCTACCCTCCAATTCCACAGGTCAGAAAATCCCTTCTTTCCCCTTTAAAGTCTTTGTTCTACCCTCACTTCCTGCTGATTCCTTTTTTGGAACTCACTTCCATCAGCGTGAATAAAACAGCCATGGCTGCTTACAGAAATCCTGCTCAGGTGGTCTCTCTTCTCTCCAGGCCTTTAACACAGTGAGACGGGATGCAGATCCTGCAGGTCCCAAAACTTAAGCTGCAACTGATTAATGCCTGTGGCCTCCATGGCTGTGAATTCTCTCTAAGGCAAATAATATGAAGGTTGGTACTTTCATAGGAGAGGAGTATGAAAACAAATATGAAGACAAGTAATTTTTTGGCCATCACCAACGAACTACATATATGTACTACTGAAAGGAATGGCAAAAACACATTCTTGGAGGTAGATGGAAACATTGCACACCCCACAACCCACCTCTCCTCCTGCCACACACACTCACAGGGGCATCATTGGCTTCATTGTACAACTGATAACCCTCCCAAACCACCTCTCGCTCAAAAATTCTTTTGAACAAACCATAAACTCAACATGAGTAACACTCCTGGACAATATCTACCTTTTTCCACCTCTAGAAAGAAGAGTTAGGAGTGAGTCTCATTGTTGTCAACCAGTTGAGGATTCTTCTGCACAATTCATATGGAAATCGGGGATCAGAACAGTGCAGCTCAGCTAGTAATCCTGATGTCGCCAGATGACACAGGATAATGCACGTGTCAATAAATGACACAACCAGCTGCTGACCACTGCCATCTGCCCAACATCATCTGGTGCCATCCTGTGCTGGGCACTATATGTTGATCCTACCCAGCGCTAGTCCTTGATGCTGGTTTTCATTGGTTGCTGATCTCTGAACATCTCTGATGTTAACAGCCCTTAAAGTTTATTTGTCTTGGAAACCACTCTGTCCACATTGTGCAGGATAAAAAAATCCAAATATATTTACAAGACTTTTGGAGTCCACACTACTCAAGACATAAATCACCAGCGGGCCTACGGGAGCATCGAAGGGAATGTTTAGTTTATTATGGTCTGTGCTGTAGCACAGGGGTCCAGTAAAAAGGAGAAGCCCTTCTAGACTAAACCCAAAGGTAGTTAATTCAAGGCCAGTTGGGGCTACATAGTGAGACCCTCTCTCAAAACAAAAAATAAATCAAAATCTGAAAACATTTTGGGACTTCTAGGAAGATGGTAGAGTGGTAAGCAACCACAGTTCAGCTTTCCTGAGGTTTAGAATCTAGACACTGGAAAATAACTTGAGGAAGAAAACAGAAGGGAAGTAGATCCCCAGGAACCAGGAAGGCTCTAACTGAAAAATCAAAATCTACAGAGAAATTAAAGAGACAGGACACAATGTAGAAAAGGGAAGGGACAATCTGCATTATTTTCCTCTGGCTCCTAACTCCTGGCTCCACGAGAAAGGAAGACCAAATCTACAAGGGCACACTGAAAGTGGGGGGCTCCATATAGTATAGATACCTAAGTTATTTAGAAATATTATAGGTGGTCAGACAGGGCAAGGCCCTCAGAAGAAGTCAGTGCAAAAGACAACTGTGGTTGGAAGCATATTCACTGAGGGTCAGGGCTCAGGATAGAGGAAATGACTACACTCACACACTTCCACCAAGGATGAACAGCAGTGACTGATATTCTACATAGGCATCAATCACCTTGGCTGGGAGATCAAAACCTCACTTCCAAGAAAAATCCCTGTTTGGTCCAGGTACACTTGCTATATGACTTGCGTTCTCATTTGATCCTTACTTAATCAATGTTAACTAAGTGATTGTACTAGTAATCTTATTGGTTGACCATAGTTTTGTCTCACCTCATATCTACCTTGTGATTTCCCATTGGATTAAGGTTACCTAAGTGACTATTGTGTAATCTTATTAGTTGACTATAGTGTTGTTCCATTTTATGCCCAAATCACCTGTGGTTTTGCTCCCTAAGGTAAAACTCCCTTGAGAAGTGGGGTCCCCAGCAACACACTTGAGACCCCTTCTGTCTCTCTTAGAAGCTTTCTTTCCCCAGTAAATATTTTCTGCTCTTAACTTCCATTATTCCTTAAAATACATTGTTTGATTTTGGGGAACACAAACTCAGTTTGTTGGACATATACCCTTTATACAAATATTTAATATATATAGATATATTATATTTTATTTTATTATAATATTTATTTTATATTATTTGGATGCCCTATGTCATCCTGTATCACACAAGGATTTAGGGAGAAATGCAGTGGTAGAATGGAGCAGTGGATGCTATGGACTGCGATGGCTGCTGAGTGATTGTGTGACTCCAGCCCAAGTACCTGCTATACTCACTGGACAGAATGTTTAGTAAGATGCCATTCCAGGGAAGGACTGGCTTCAATCAAGACTCAGAGCAGCTACAGAAGAGTTTCAAGTAAGCACTCCAAAGTTTTGTGTTCTCACAGTGACAAGGTAAGGGACAGTAGTAGTCAGACCCATGATCAGACTGGCAAAAGACCCCTTGAGGGTCATAGGTCCTACCCTCATAGCCAAGAGCCAGGCTCAACTCAAATTATTATGGATTTGAAAATCACAGAATTGGCACACTGTCCTAATTCTACTTCCTGCTGGTGCCTACATCCAGTGCAGTTCTGGAGTCTGACTTCCTTTTTTATCCACCAGCATGAGCAGGGACATGTCTTAACTTGGATAATGCCCTAAAATTGTAGATACTGGGGCAGCCCGCTCAGGACCCCTTCTGTCTCTGTCTTGGACAGAAGCTTTCTTCCTCTCAATAAATAAGTTCTGCTCTTAACCTCCATTGTTCCTAAAATACATTCTTTGATTTTAGAGAACACAAACTCATATTGGACATCAGTAGGTTAGGAGTTTCTTTCCCCTGTATCATTTAGAGGTCTTCCACCAAGATCATGGGAGGAAGTTTTGTTAAAATGATAAAGGTAGCCATAGGGAATGGAAAAAGAGTCAGGTAACCAAATCATGCCTTCCTGTGAACCAAGGCCAGCTGTGGGGAACAGGAAGAGAATCAGGAAGCCAACTCATGCCTTCCAGTGAGCCAGCTGGTATGCGGGCTGAGATCCAAGAACAGCAACCCCTGCGAACCCTCTCCACAAGCAACTAGCTGATTCAGAGGAATTCAGGCTGAGATAATAGCAACTGAAGTAAAAAAAAGAACTTAATGCTTCTATTATTTGACTTTGCAGGCCTAAAGTTAGTAGTCTGAACATCTATTTGGAGGATAGCAATATGCCTTATAGCAACTGTGGGAGATTTTCTTCTGTCTAGTCCTTAAAATCCAGTGTTTTTTTCCATTTTACTGTTTTGTTCCATTCTTGTATCTGGTAACCTGAGCAACTATTTTGAAGATAAAAATATGCAACATAACAACTGCTGTTCAATTCCTACCATCTTGTTTTGAAAACCTATATAGCTATTGTTTTTATTGTTGTTATTATTACTGTTTTGGCTTATTTGTTTTTTTCTTTTTCTTTTTTTCTTATTTCTTTTTAAAATAAAAAGTACAAAAACAACAAACAAGACAAAATTATAGATCCTGGAAGAAAATCACTGTTCAAAATCATAGAGAATTTCTGTCTCTCTCTCCTTTTTTTTGTTTACTTTATTTTTTGTTTTTTGTTGTTTTTGTTTTGTGTGTGCTTTTTTAAAAGTGTTTTTTTCTTTTTCAGTTCTTTCCTTTCCTCCTTGCTTTTCAGCAGTTTATTGGAACTTCAGGAATTTTCCTTTGTCCTTCTTTCTTCTTATTTCTTTTTTCTAATCTTTTTTTACATTAGATTTTATTGATACATTTAAGATATACATAACAATCACATTCATCATAGAGACTTTGTACCTGCACATAACATAACTTGTTTTTCCCCATTCCTGGACCCTCCCTTTAACCCTTTCTCTCCTTATCATTTACAAAGCTTTGGTTCCATGTTTTCCTTTATTTCTCATTTTTTCCTTTCCCGTTTTTCCTTTGCTCATCCCCTTTTTCTTGTTCCCCTCCCCATCTGAACATTTTCCTCCTATTTCAAAATACATTTTGGTCCTATTTGCACTTCTAGTTTCTTACACCAGAGAAACAATGCAGTAGTCACATGTATTTTTAAAATTTATTTCACCTAAGAATATAGACTCAAGGTACATCCATTTTCCTAGAAATATCTCAAGCATATCCTTTATAGCAGGGTAGTACTCCATTATATAAAAAGCCACATCTTCTTTACCCATTCACCAGTTGATGGCACTTGGGTTGTTTCCAAGATTTGGCTATTACAATTTTTTGTTTGTTTGTTTTTGCGCTTTTGTGTGTGTGTGTGTGTGTGTACCAGGGATTGAACACGCAACCTTGCACTTGTCAGGCAAGTGCATATACCATTAACCCAAATCCCCAGCCCTTGTTTTCACTCTTAATTCTTTTTCTTTCTCTTTCTTTCTTTCTTTCTTTCTTTCTTTCTTTCTTTCTTTCTTCTTTTCAGATAGGGTTTTTGCTATGTAATTGAGGCTGGCCTTCAACTCACTATGCAGTCCAGGCTGGACTTTAGCTTGTGACAATCCTCCTACCTTAGCCTCCCGAGTCAGGTGTGTATCACCACACCCAGTGTCTTTTTCATTTTTGAGATGTATATAATTTCTCTCTTTTTCCTCCAACCTTTTCTTTTATCTTCTATTTCTCATCAATTTTTTCTCTTACCTTTAACTAATTCTATAAACATCCTTTTGTTCCCCAATAGATTCCTTTATACCACTTCTCTCTCCTCATAATGTAGCGTTTAAGATTTTGGTTTTCCTCTTGTATTCTCCCATTTCCAAACACTGTATATTCAATAGTGTAACCATAAAGCCGTGTTAATCTTTTAATAGTTAAACCTGAAACATTGCTGTGAATTCTTTTCTACCATTAGAGTAAATACAGCTGTCATATTTAGTGTACATTTAGTCACTACTGGGTTGTCTTAATGTTTGACCATAATTATGGACTTCTACTGGAAGATTAAGAGTGGTATGTAATTAGTTCTTATAGTGTGTTAATATCCAATTGGATGATAATAGTATAGCTGATACATTTAATATTAACAGGGTCACATACTGCCACTGTTTCTTTGTAACCCAATACCCAAATTACCTTTGGAGCATAAACAATACTGGAGTACATTCTCAGAGAAGTTGGCAGATGGGCTAACTATACTGCATCCTCTCCTCTCGAATTAACCAAGATGGTCAGACCTTGGGGCTGTGGCAAAGGATCATAGCTAGCCCCCTCCAAAGTACATCATGGAAAAGCAACTAGTGAGATCTCTCTACTAACAACCAAGTCTTTAGACTTATACAAGCATCCACAAACCTCAACACAAAACAAAACAAAACAAACAGAAACCTGAGAAGATATAACTAAACAGCTATTTGAAGTAATAATCAAAATGATGCTGGAGCTTTCAGAATACACTAATAAAAAGATAGATGAACAGACTGAGATGACAGCTATTGAAGTAAAATACAACTTAACGTTTGCAGTATTTAGTGTTTCATTGACTTTTCAGGCCTAAAGCCAATAGTCTGATCATCTATTTAGAGGATAACAATATGCAATATAGCATCTATGGGGCATCTCCTTCTGAAGGTGGAAGCCATTGCTAATTCCCTATTGTTTTTTTTTAAAGTCCTGTATCATTTTCATTGTTTGGTTTGGTTTGGTTTTATTCTGTTTTGTCTTGTTTTATTTTTATTATATCTAATGGTATGGGCAACTATTTTAAAGATAACAAGATATATTATGGCAACCATTTTGGATTTACTATTATCTTGTTTTGAAGTCCTGTATTGCATTTATTGTTTTGCTTTTTATTGGTTCTCTTCTGTTGTGTTTTGTTTGATTTTCTTATGTCTCATATTATGGGCAGCTATTTTGAAGACAACAAGAGGCATTATGGTAGCCATTGTTGATTTCCTATTATCTTGTTTGAAATCCTGTATCACTTACACTGTTTTGTTTTGATTGGCTCTATCCCTTTTATTTTGCTTGATTTTATTCTCTTTAAAATAAAAAATTATTTTAAAAAAAGATGAGCTAAACAAAGTGATATAAAATATGAAAGACCAATTTACCAAAGAATTTCGAGTCCACGAAAAGGTTTCAATCAGAATCCAGGAGATTAAAAGTATGGGTGGCAAAACCATCCAACATAAAGGCAAAATTTCAGAGAGAATACAATGATGCCTTCAAAGACCAACTACTTAAAAACATCTTAAAAACAAGAAGAGAACATGAGAAATGGATCCCACAACTGCTAGATAATGCAAAGAAGACTAATCTAAGAATAGTTGGAATAAGTGAGAAACCGAAAGACAGCACAAGTGGCATAAAAAAGCTGCTCACAGAAATAATGGCACAAAATTTCTTAAATATAGGGAAAGATACATAAAGATAAGTGAGGTACTTGGAACCTCAAATAGCCTTAGAGAACCTCTGTGTGCCACATTATACTCAAAGTACCAAAAGCCCATTAAATGACAAAATCTTTTTTTTTTATTTGAAAGAGAATAAAACAAAAGGGGGCAGTACAGAGCAGATCAAAACAGGACAACATAGGCAACACAGTACTTTACATTAAAACAACTGGACCTCAACAGTAGTTAACACCATATCTCTTACTCTGCTATAGTTGAGCATAGTTTCAAATACAATAATATCAAACATAACACAATAGTATAAAGCCATGCATAGAGTGAAAGAATTACGGGGCTTTCTGAACCAAATAACAGAAAATGATCAATGGGTACTATAATATCTCATTTTCGATAAAAAAATTTGTTTAAACTATCACACATATTTAAATTCCAATAAGACACAATGTGATAGATAGAACCAACGGTAGTAGAACAAAAGAAGCATAGTGGGACTTCTAAGAAGGATGATATTAAATCAGCAATAGCTGTCATAATGTTTTGTTTTCTTCAAAACAGCTGTTCATATCATCACGCATGATATAGTCAAACAAAACAGGATAAAACCATTGCAACTGATGACTGAAAATTTTGAAAGACTTCAAAGCTATGAGATGGGGACTCATGCTTACCATAAAGTCTTATATACTCTTATCAAATCTCATACTAGGGAGACTATATGGTATTTACCCTTGTGAGTTTGGTTTATTTCACTTAAGAGAATGGTCTCAAGTCGTGACCATTTATTTATAAATTTCTCGATGTGATCATTCTTTATAGCTGAGTAGTACTCCATTGTATAAAAATGCCACAACTTTTTTATCCATTCCTCAGTTGATGAGCACTTAGGTTGCTTCCAAGATCTGGCTATTACAAATTGTGCTGCTATAAACATGGGTGCACATATATCACTGTGGTATGATGTTTTCAGTTCTTCTGGGAATATGCCTAGAAGCGGAATAGCTGGGACAAATGGGGCTTCCAAACCCAGCTTTTTCTCCAGACTGACCTCCACAATGGTTGCACCAGTCGACACTCCCACCAACAGTGTAGAAGAGTTCCTTTTTCCCCACAGCCTCTCCAACACTTGTTGTTGGTAGTGTTTTCTATCTTGGCCATTCTTTCTGGAGTGAGATGGAATCTCAGTGTGGTTTTAATTTGCATTTCTCTCATGACTAATGATGATGAACATTTT
>PVJX010031569.1:0-10137 GCA_004027295.1 Dolichotis patagonum
CTAGGGACTTAACCTAGGGTTTCTCCTTGAACTACACTTCCACTGGAGACAGTGTGTCACTGAGTTGCTAACTTGTTCCATCTGGGCTCAAACTCATAATCCTCTTGCCTCAAGATATAGGTTTTAATGAAAAAGGCTTTCTATTTTTTCCCCCCAAAACTAGAGTGTCTTGATTGTAATTACTCTTGATAGATACTGTGTGCTTAGTTCTTTAGATTATTTGTCAAGATTGGGAGATAGGGTTTTATAATTATTCTAGTATTATTGGAAACAAAGACACCAAGCAAATTGATTTTTAAATCTGGTTTCCTTAATAAATAAGGTAAACAAATTGACAGTCGCTTAGCATATTAATTTTTTTGCTGATTGTTTCTACAGATGAATCTGCTCCTCAGTCATCACCAGTTGGTCGATGGCGATTTTGTATCAATCAAACAATAAGAAACCGTGAAGCTCAGTCTCCTCCTCTTCAGCCTTCAGTGGCTACAGTTCCTGAGCTACATCCATTTCCTTGTAAGCTTTCATTCTTTGCCAGCTTTATCCAGACTCAGAAGATATGGATGCAAAGTATATACCATATCTTTCTTTTTATCATGGGTATTGTGCTTATGACAATCTTCATAAGCATTTTTGAAAGCATTTATGATAGTATACAACTTTAGCTGTTTTTTAAATATTTATGAAAAAAGTACAAAATGTTTTTCCTTTACCAGTTGAATTCTGTGATATTTTGAGTCTTACTTACAAAAGTAGTCTTCACACAGGTTCTCATTTGTCTCTTGCTTTTCACATTACTTTTGAGTTTGGTACTACTCCCTGGCTTTTACTTATTCGTACATACTTAGCCATTCCTTTGTTATTGTTTCAGGCTCAAGAAACACAAGTAATAAAGAAATATCACAGGACACACTGCCCACTATAGAAAACAATTCATGCCAGCGTGCACTTTTTACCTCCAAATCAGAACATAAGGATTCAGTGGATGGTAAGATTTTTGAATGTGGCAGTTTAGAAACTAAGCAGCCAGCTATACTTTATCCAATGGAAGATGACAGGCAGATAATGGCACCAAGTACTAGTAGTTCCACTTATACTGCTACTTCGGTTTGTACAGCCGCAGTCAAATGTGATGGGCTCACCAGCCAAATAGGTATGTTCATACCTGTATATCCATGTCATCAACCTTCCAGTCAGGCTAATGTGCTCATGGCATCTTCTGACAAGTCAGCTCAGATTACTGATAACCCTGTTAAGACTTCAGCATTTTTCTCTGATCAAAAGCCTCAATGTTTATCAGTACAACAGTCAACTATTGATGCAGAGTTTATTTCCCAAGAAAGAGAAATAACAATGAATACTGAAGCAAGTTCTCCTAAGGCAGTCATTCCCACTCAGACCCCTGGCCCTGAAGGAACTACCCTTGTGCCCATTACTATCTTGGAATCAGATGGGGAAAGACCTCCAAAAATGGAGTTTGCAGACAACCGAATTAAAACTCTGGATGAAAAGTTAAGAAACTTGCTCTATCAGGAGCACAACACCTCTAGCATCTATTCTGAGAGTCAGAAGGATACCCAAAGCATAGACTCTCCATTTTCTTCTGCTGCTGAAGACACACTTTCTTGTACAATGCCGGACGTCATAGTCATCAGTCACTGTGGAATCCAAGATGGCCCTGCACAATCTCCTAATTTCCAACAGGCAGCCTCTAAAATTCTGTGCACTGTGGCTGCGAGTCAGCCTGCTAGCATATCAGTGTTCGAAAGGGACTTGAATGTGATAACATCTGTACCCAGCGAATTATGTTTACATGTAAGTATCATTCATCCTAATTCCATATTTGCTTTTTATTTTAAAGAACTTCCTTCTCTCTTAAAATTTGGTCCTCTGAAATGAAATTATCTATGTTATGAGATTCTGAGATCGTAAGTACCTACAAGTCATAACTTAGGTTACAGGTACTCAAAATTTCTTAGTGCAGATGGCAGATCTGTCATGAGTAAGCGAGCCCTCTGGTGAATTAGCTAGGAATTTGAAACAATGTCTGTGTATTAATGATAGAAAAGAAATTGATAATGGGTAGGAAAAACTTACTTTTCCATTTTTGTCTAACAAGAAAGTCTTATCAGTGTCTGCTTCAAAAATTTTAAAGTATTAAGCTAATCATGCTGGAGAATTGATTTGGAAATAAAAAGTAAAACTAATCCCTAATTCTGTGACATCTTACAAAATTTTACAGAATGAATGTGCCTTATCTGAAATGCTAGGGATAAGAAATATTTCTGATTTGAATATTTTTTGAATTTTAGAATATTTATTTGCATATCCATAATAAGGTATCTTGAGTATAGGACCCAAAGTTCATTTATGCTCATTTATGCTCATATATACTTTATACACAGACCCTCTAGGCAACTTTAACAATATTTTTAGTGTACCACATTTTGACCATGAACTCTTATATGAGGTCAGATGTAGAACTGTCCACTGGTGGCATCATTTCTTTTCTCAGAAAGTTTCATATTTTGGAGCATTTCAGAATTCAGATTTTCAGATGGGGATGCTCACATGTGCAATATAGGCTTAATTTCCCTTTTTGTCCCTCTTCCTTCTCCTCTTCCTCTTCTCCTTTGCCTCTTCTGCCTTCTCCTCATTCTTCTTTTTTTTTCTTCTCTACTGTACTAGGGATGGGACCCAGGGCCTTACACATACTAGGCAATTTCTCTACCATAGAATCATATTCCATAGCTTTTCTTACCTTTTCCCTTGAAGTCTCAGAGTCTCAGGCTGTCTCTTCATCTCTCTGTCAGTCTCTCTCTCTCTCTCTCTCTCTCTCTCTCTCTCTCTCTCAATATGATATTGATGGGGGCATTCAGACCATAACAAATTCTGTTTTGGATTCTTTATTGCTAATGCATAGAAATAAAACTGATTTTTATTGTTGACATTATACCATTCAAGTTTGCTGAGTTTGTTTGTTAGCTCTAATAGTTCTTGGTGGTAGAGCTGGGTGTAGTGATATACACCTATAGTCCCAGCACTCCAGAGCCTCAAACAGTAGAATTGTCACAAGTTTGAAGCCAGCCTGGGCTACATAGTAAGCTCAAGGCCAGCCTGCACTACACAGGGAGACACTCTCTCAAAGTTTTTTTTTTTTTAGTAAGTTTTTTAGTGAATTTCTTTTGAATTTTCTGTATATAGTGTGAGATTTTGTCATCTGTTAATAGAGATTTATTTATATTTTTATATTATTTTTCATTTATTTATTTATTTTATTTATTTTTTGGTACTGGGGATCAAACTCATGACCTTGCACTTGCCAGGCAGGCACATATGCCACTGAGCTAAATCCCCAGCCTATTTTTCTTTTAATTTATTAACTTTTCATATCTTGATTTTCATCACTTTGTTCTTTTACTTTTTGTACCGATGAATTGCTCAATTTTTAAGCTGTTTGCAGTCTCCTGCTCAGCTATTTTTGCATCAAGGTTATATCTTTTCATTTCTAGTAACTGTAGGTCACTATTTTTCTTCTAGATCTAGTATAATCACATGTCAATTAGCAACAGAAATACATTCTGATAAATGTGTTGTTAGGGTACTTATTGGCATGCACATTACAGAATGCACTTAAAGCTAGATGTATAGCCTGTTATATATCTAAGCTATATTGTATAACTCTCATATTGCAAACCTCCTGTCATGGTAGTATATTGAATACTATAGGCAATTGTAGCACAATTATAAATATCTGTGTATCTAAACATAGAAAAGGTGCAATAAATTACTAAGCATTAGGAATTTTCCAGCTCCATTATAAACTTATGGGGTTACTGTTATATATGCAATACGTTGTTGACCAAAATGTTGTTATACAATGAATGATCATATAGTCATACATCCTTCCGGAAATAATAAGATCTTATTTTGTGTTTTGAATGCTATTTCCTTGTCTATGCCTCCATTCAAGTTTAATATTTTCTTAAAGTGTTAAATTTTTGTGTATGGTTATTCTTAGTTGTGTATTCATCTTTTCTTTTTCCCCTATAAGATTCCCTGCTTAGCTAGGTCTGGTGGTGCATGCCTCTAAAGTTAGTGCTTGGAAGGCTGAAGGAGGAGGAGCACCATGAGATCGAGCCTCGCCTGGACAGCATAGTTGAAGGCCAGCCTGAATAACATAGACTCTGTCTCAAAAAACAAAAAAATGGTTCTTGTTTGTTGGTCTATAAATGCTATATATAATTATTATAGCCTTCCTCCAGTAATTGTAGGAAAAGTATACAACATGCCCGCTGACATTTGTATTTTAACTTGTCTCTTATGCTGCCTGTAGTGTGGCCTGGTAGGTAGTTTTTAAGGGCAGGAGAGATTCATCGTCCTCCTGGATGTTATCTCCTCTCTATTCTGACCTTTCTCTAGGCCACAAACCATTTATTCTTGCTCTTCTTACTTAGGGAAAGATATTCTGTGGTCTTTTGCTTGTGTGGAGGTGGGGAAGGAAGGGAAAGAACATAATGGCTTTTCTTTGTACCCTATTCAGTGCACTCTTCCATACACTGATAATCTGTTGAGCAGTGAGTAAGTCAAGACCTCTATTTTTGTGGAGCTTACATTCTAGTTGGGAGAAACAGCCCTTAAACAAATAAAGGAATAGAAGTAAAGCGCTATAATAGATTAGGGGATTACTCCACAGAGAGTGGTCAGAGAAAGATTTGTGGTAGTGACATTCATAGTGGAAATTTATTTAGCCAAAAGAAAGCCAGTAAGTAGAGGAATATTAGGAAGTAAATTAAGAAACAGAAGATAGAGTGTGTACAATGTTATGCAGTTAACAATTCATCCTTTGGCTGGGTCAGGGCTCACTCTTGTTGCTCATCTTTCTCACCTTGGTTTGTAGCACTTTCATTTGTTTTTCCTTTTCTTTTTTCTTTTTTATTAGTTCATAGTATTTTGAAACAGTTCCTACATATGGTCTAATTTTTCTTTTTTCATTCGTATGTACTTATGTCCATATTTGTTTTCTTGTTATGTTTGGTGAATTGAAATGATAAGTGGGACTGGAACATATATTAAATACGCCATCTTGATCCAGTTATTACATAATGAAAATCTTATCTATAATTTTAGTGGGCCAGCGAAACACTTTTTAAATTGTAATGATTCAGAGAGTTTTTTTCCCTTCCCTGAAGTGATATTACCCATCCAAAATGGGTCTCTGTAAAATAAAAGCCGACTGCACAGAATTTTACTTCAAATACTTCCTTTTCTGTCCTAATATTAATAATGCTTACCAAAGATTGTGTATGCTTATTGTCATGTAGGCTGTCTTCCTTCAGACAAAATGGTAAACCCTGTTCTTTATGCTTTTGTATTCACTTTTTTTTGAACTGGAAATCGAACTCAGTACCTCATGCTCACCAGGCCAACACCATGCTGTTAAGCTATATCCTTGGCCCTGTATTCACTTTTAAACATGTAGATTATTAGTAACCATTCTCATATTTCCCAAAGTATTTATGGTTGTATATATTAGTTTTCATATTAATTATTATAGTAAATTTATTTTTAAAGAAGACAATAAAATACAACAGTTAATTCTAGGATTTTTTGAGGGAATTGGGTACAAGGACAAGAAAAAGACTGACTCTATACCCAGCATTGTCTCATGATCGCAATTTTTAGAAAATGAACTTAAAATAATTTTTAGTTCATTTGTAAATTTCTCTGTGCTTCCATGAAGAAACTTCATTGCTGGTATTTCTCTTTTACTCTAAGTGCCTTAGATTGTTTTTCTGTTGTGTGTGGCAGGCATCTTTAACTCTCTTAAGTAATGTGAGAATAAATAAATATTTTGTTTTAATACCAGTAACTTTTTTAGTAAAATCAGTTTTTCAGTAAAATTAGTAATTTAGTAATATCAGTAACTTTTTTAGTAAAATGGCATATATGAAGGAAATTTTATTTTAAGTTCCAGTTTTTGGAGTTGGCATAATGATGAAAATATTCTGGCATGGGAGAGTAATATTTTGTTCTTTTATACATCTGATGTCTGAATAATATTTTTAAAGGAATTGGAAGATTTAATTAATACAAAGTGAATATCTCCGGTTCAGCCTGATATAGTACCATTAATGCAGATATACTTAATATCCTAATTTTGATTAATAATTAGTCCACATAAGACACTCCAATATACTAAAAATCTCTCCACATTACCTAATTTATTACTACTTTGTTTTTTATCCTTTTTTATCTCCACTAGGAGATGTCTCCAGATGCTTCACTTCCAGGGGATCCAGAGGCCTATCCTGCTGCTGTGTCAAGTGGTGGAACCATTCATCTGCAGACAGGAGGTGGATATTTTGGCCTAAGCTTTACTTGTCCTAGTCTCAAAAATCCTATTAGCAAGAAATCCTGGACTCGCAAATTAAAAAGCTGGGCATACAGGCTACGGCAGTCAACCAGCTTTTTCAAGAGATCAAAAGTCCATCAAGGTAGTGTGCTTACAGTCAGGAACACTGATTAGGTAACATCACTTTTCATTTACTTATTTTTTTGTTCATATACAAATCTTGCCACTTTTTCCACATAGCCTGTGTATGTGACATGCCCCCATTAATGTCATTGCCATTTTATTTTTTCCTTTTGTAACTAATTTGATTTTGCAGTTACTCATTTCATATAGATACTAAGTCTCGGGATAAATCTTACAATGTCTGATTTAGAGTTAGGGACTTATACAATGTTGCTTATTACATTTACACTTTTTTAATTGTCTAGCCAGAGTTAAACTTTTTCTACTTCATTTTTGGTAATGTAAACATGTTTAGTTTTAATAAGAAATTTTCTCTTTTCTGCTTACAATTTGATAAAACTTACAGTGGAAACAGAAGATATAACATCAGCAATTGCTCCTGATCCCATTCCTCTGACACAGGAGTCCACAGCTGATATTAGGGCTTTGAGTAGATGTAAAGCGATGAATGGATCATTTCAGCGGGGTCGGTTCCAGGTTTGTGTCTTTGATTGAATCTTTATTTACAGAGGCCTTATAAAAGGTAACAGCATGGCTGGGGCTGTATCTCAATGGTAGAGCACTTGCCTAGCTCTGTATATGAAGTCCTAGATTCCATCCCCAGCATTGAAGAAAAAAAAAGTAACAGTATTTAAAGATTGAGCTGTAGATACTTTAAATGTAGATCTTTTTATTTTTAAGTTGTTCACTTTGCATCTCAACTTTTGAAGCCATTTGTAAAAATGAAATTCCAGAAATGGGAATTTTAGTAAATGAAAGAGAGTATAGAATTGGTCATCATTTTTTGATGGGTGGGAAATCTGTTTTATAAACTTAATTTCATATCCTTTACAATCTTAGCAACTTTGTAGAATTTTTTGATAAATATGAAACCAACTCTGTTTATCCAAGGAGCCCAAATACAAGACTGAATACTGGGAATAAGATGGTCTTTTTCGTTTTTAATACTACCAGTACATGTGCATCACAGCAGACCATCCACTTCTCTATGCTGTATATTAGTATTGAATTTTTCTTGAGATTTTTTGGTTAAGTGGAGCCAGACACTTTTACCTTTTTATACCTCAGGTGATCACAGTTCCTCAACAACAGTCAGTGAAAGCGACATCTTTTGAAGTAGAACAGAGACCAGCACTAGTCAAGGACAAGCACTCTAGTGAAGAAGCACTCATCTTTGCTGCAGCTGCAAAGTCTCAGTTGGTAGAAGCGGAAACTACCACACAAAATCTTCAAACTTCCATTTCTTCTCAGAGGTTACATACTCTTCACAAAACCTTTAAAGAAAATAAAGGAATTCCCAAACAAATTGACAGCTTCTTACCTTTAAGCACAGCTTTTGAGACTGATGTATCTTCAATGAGCCTAGAAAAAGAATTAGAAGAAATTTCAGCCACGAGAAATAGCATGCAGTCTGGATCCAAACTGTTGCTTAAAGAAAGAGAGATACTAACTGGTGGGAAACAGCTTAGTTCTAATAGTGAATTTTTGGCCAACCTGGCTGGTAACGAAAATGCAGTGGAAAAAACTGGTCCAGAGAGTAACCAGTGCTTACCACTTCATGAACAACAAGCCTGTGCTCAAACATATAGTTCACTCTTCTATTCTCCATCTTCACCAATGAGCAGCGATGATGAGTCAGAAATAGAAGATGAAGACTTGAAAGTGGAGCTTCAAAGATTAAGGGAAAAGTAAGAATTCTTTTTTTTCTGCTATAAATTTGATTGTCCTAGGTTTTATAGAACTTAATATTTGATTGGTAGCCAACTTAGGATTGTGACATTTTAATGATTAAAACTTTTTTATGATTGAAAACTATAAAAATGCTAATGTGAGACATTTTATGAATGTTAAAATCCTTTTATGTAAAATATTTTCATAGTTTAAAGACTAAGCACAATTGGTCATTTGCCAATATGAATTAGTTATTCTTTTTGCTGAATCATTGTCATTCAGGGCTTTTGGATTAGGACTTTATTCTTATTACATAATTATACATTTGATTTTTAAAATGGCTAATGTATATATTGAGAAATAGTAGTTCATCTTCTTTATGAAAAGGGACAATTGTTCCAAAATCTAGCTTATTATTTGATGAATGAGGTCATCAACTTTCACTACTGATACTGTTTTGTTATGTAGAATGGTGTTTTTTTATTTAACTTTATATACTAGGTCATATTTTTTAATAAATTAGTGTTAAATTGGTGAATTCTTTCTAAGTTCATCATATATGTCAAAATTTAGAAAGTACTACTCCGTGGAGTCTGCCAGTATACCAAAGCTACCCAGTCTTTATCCATAGGAGCTATAAATGCTACTTATTTGCTAATATATCTAAAATTAGTCTGTATATGTACAAATAAATAAATGCATATTTTGTTGTTTGTATTCTCAAAATATTAACTTATAATACAGACTGTTCTTTCATCTTACTTTTTCTTTTATGATTTCACTGTATTTTAGATCTCAATCCTATTTTTTTATTTTTTACTGTTCCATAGGATAGCATTATACATACATACTCATACATTAGTTACCTTAAACTGATGACCCTGTGCCTTACTTTGAAAAGTTGAAAACAACTCTAGCAACTATATGGAAAAGGCTGGATTTAGGCTTACATGTTTAGATAAAGCTCCATTTAGATGTTCTGTTTTAATATTTCTAGAAGCAGGTTAAAATCCATAGAAATTTCCATTTTTAAGCCCTTTTCTAGAAAAAACAAAATCCACACACAGAACTGATAATCCAGTGAGAGATAATTATAATACCATTTTCTCTTCAACTTATTTCACTAAATTTTTTTGTTTGTGTGTTTTAACTAGAGCCTGGAAGAAACCTGTAAATGTATGCTTTAAACATTCATTAGTAGAAGGTTGAATATATATGATATGATACAAAAATTGCTGGGGATATAGCAGCGGCATAAGCAACTGTCTGGCAAGGTCCCTGAGTTCAATCACCAGTACAAATAAATAAATAAAATAAAGTAGAATAAAAATTTATTTTAATAAAAGACACTTTGCCATTAATCTGTTTCCAAATCCTCAAACTATTCCCCCTTGCTTCAGATACACTTATCACATCATTCTTGGCAATGTGTCTTTCACTAGTAATTTTTTAAAAATTTAAACATTCACTATATATTTCAGTCACCTCTTACATATATACAGGTTTGACTTTCCATTATGTATGATGTATACTATACATTATATACCTTATTATATATTTGTTCATACTAAGCAGTATATATACATTGATACTTTTATATTTAAAATAGTTATTAAATTTGTTTAATATTTGTGATATTACTATTTCAGTGATGTGGTGTTTTTACTTTCTGTTTTTCTTTCTGGTGCCTGGGCATTTAACCCAGGGCCTCATTCATGCTATGTAAGTGCTAGCTCTCTGAAGTACATGCTCAGTCTTTTTTTGCTGCTTTTAATGTTTCTTTTAAACTATTGTCAAAGACCATTGGTTTTGAACCTGACTCCAGTGGTCATAAGCACTTTATTTTGAATATGAAATGAATATATTTACTACTTCATAGAACCCAAGATGACAGATAATTTATTCTAAGAATGAGGGTATAGCTTAGTGGT
>PVJX010031569.1:10237-21221 GCA_004027295.1 Dolichotis patagonum
AAAACAAAAAAAAAAAACCCCAAAACTATATCCCAGGGTAATGATTCTAAGGGTTAGAATCATGTAGACCCACAAAAATGATCTCTGTTTTTAGACCTAAATTATTTTGAATAATCTATTGGGGTGTGTGTGTGTGTGTGTGTGTGTGTTTTAAAAGTGACATATGGGAAAATATGTAAAAATAAAAAATCAAACTAAAGAATCTCCCTTTTTTTCTGTCACAATCTCACTTCTCAGAGGCAAGCACTGACAGCTATTTGGTCTATAATTTGCTAGTCCTTTTTCAGTGCGTTTACAAATATAAAGTTTCTGTCTTTTACAAAACTGAGATTATAATACACATATTAGACTATAATTTTTGTTTTGTACTAGGGATTGAACTAATGACCTCACACTTGCCAGACAGGTGCTTATGGTATTGAGCTAAGTCTCCAGTTATACTACAATTTTTTGACTTAGTATTGTGGCCTATGATCTTATCTGTGTAGATCTAGCTTTTTTGTATTTTTAAATTTATATTGAAGAGAATAAAACCAAAAGAGAGAAAACAAAATGGGGTCAGTAAAAACAAAAGGATGGACATAGTACATGACTTAAAACCAAAATACAAGGTTATCAACAATGGTTACCATAATGCCTCTTGTTATCTTCAATAGAATTGCCCATATCATTAGGCATAATAAAATTGAATACAACAGTACAGAACAAAATCTGTAAAAACAAAACATTGGGAACATTATAGGGCTTCAAATGAAGATAATAGTCAAACCAGAATGGGTATCATAGTGAATGTTATTGTCTTCAAAGTAGTTGCCTATACACTCAGACTTGATACTATCAAACAAAACAGATTCGAATAAAATCAGTCAAGACAGTGAAATCAATACAGGGCTTCCAATTAAGTTAATAGGAAATCAAAAATGATTACCATATTATATCCTGTTATCTGTGGAAATGCTGTCCATGCCATCAAATCTAGTACAAGTAGACAAACTGGAACAGAATATAACCAAACTAAACAGAGTGACGAAAACAATATGGGTTTCAAATCATGATACAAGATTGACAACATCCACTACCTTCTGTTTTTACACAATTCTTCCCTTTTCACTTTCACAGGGTGCACTGTACATTTTGTATCCCACTAACTCCTTTCGTTTTTCGATTAGGGAGGCACCCCACTATTTACCTAAAGTGATTCTGAAACTTTTTACCCCAGAGCATGATCTCAAGTTGTATCCATTTACCTACAAGAGCCTTAAGGTTTTCCTTCCTTATAGCTGAGTAGTTCTCCATTGTATAATAGTGTTATGTCTTTCCAACCAATCTGCAGCTGATGGGTGAGCTACCCCCACTTTTTTCTGGTTCCCTGTCACATACAGCATTATTTTCTCATCTTTGAATTTTAGTCCACAAACCCTCTTTCAGGTTAGTTATATTTCTTCTTTTTTTGTCTTTTTGAGATAGGGTCTGTCTATGCAGTTCAGGCTGGCCTTGAGCTCACTGTGTAGCCTAGATGGTCTCGAACTCTCAATGATCCTCCTGCCTCAGCCTCCCGAGTGCTGGGATTACAGGCATGAGCCACCATGCCCAGCAATATTTCTTATATAGAGCATCTTGATGGACCCTATCTCCTGATCCACTCTGCCTGTGTTTCTTTTTGTTAGTGTATCAAGGCCATCTATGTTAGTGATTATAGCCAACCTTCTCTGCATCATCTCTGCCGTGCTATTTTTCTGCCGTTGGTTGTCTACTTTTCCCCTTCATTCTACTATCTGCCTTGTTCCGCGCTGTTCCTGAAACCATGGTCTTTTTTTCTCTCTCTCTCTAGAATGTCCTTCAGTATTTTTTGTAGGGTTGGATTGGTGGTCATGAACTCCTCCAGTTCCTCTTTGCCATGGAAGCATCTTGTTTCTCTATTAATTTTCAGAGATAGTTTTGCAGGGTACATCAATCTGGGTTGGAGGTTGTTTTCTTTCTGGGCTTGAAATACTTCACTCCAAGCTCTTCTTGATTTGATGGTTTGTGTCGAGAAGTCTGTCATGATTCTGATGGGTTTTCCTTTATAGGTGATCTGTTTCTTTTCTCTGACAGCTTTTAATATTCTGTTCTTATGTTGAATTTCTGGGATCTTGATTATTATATGTTTGGGTGTTGATCTATTTTGGTTATAGCTGGCTGGAGTTTTGTATGCCTCATACATCTGAATATCATTTCCTTTTCCTATGCTTGGGAAGTTTTCTTTAATCATTTCTGTAAATAGCCTTTGTATTTCATTTGTGTTTACCCATGCTTCTTCACTTATATCTTTTATTATTAAGTTACAGATCCTCTTGCCATCTTCTAGGCTTTGTATTGTTACTTCCTGGTTCCTTGTTATTTTTAAGAGATCTTTCCTTTCATGACTGCAAGTTGCAAACCTGTATTCAAGATTTGATCCTCTATCTTTAGTTTCTTTCAAACAGTTTTGACAGCTTTTAATGGATTTTTTAATTTCCTGGTAATCGCTTTGAATCTGTTTCATGTATTCTAATTTTTTTATATTCTTCATCAAAGGTTTCCCTCCTTTTTCTATTCTCTATTCTTCCAACTGTGTCTCCTTGAGAGGTGCTTAGCATTCCTTTTATTATTTTTCTTATATCTTCCTTTACTTGTATTAATATTGTTTTAAATTCTTTTATAGTTTCACGAAGTTGTTTCTTTATTATAGTTTCATGAAATTGTTTCTTTATGTCAGATGCTGTTGCTTCAGAAACTGCAAGTGTGCGACTCCTGATCTCTTCTGCATTTATCTCTCCTGGGCCAGTACTGCTTGGGTTGGTGGCCGAAGACTGCCTTTTGTTTCTTCCTCTTGTCATGTTCCTGGTTTCTTCCAGACAAGTGGGTAGTGGGGTCCCTGGCACTTTCAGTATTGGTTATAATTACTCTGAAGTGTGCTGGCTAGGAATTGATGTTTTCCACAATCTGCTGGTGACTTCTGGAGAATAAGCAGGGGCAGAGCAGGCTGGCCCCTCCATTCTGAGCTTGTTAAGCACTGGGAGTCTTCACTACCTTTCTGTGCCACATGGTCAGGGTTGGTTAGGGATGGCTTTAAGGAAACCTCAGCCTTGGCTATTGGATCATGCACAGGGGCAGGACTCAGTCCAAACAATTTTCACCAATATGCTCTGTGCTAGGAGTGGCTGAATGAAGCTGGCTGCAGTTCTGGTTCTGGGCTTATCCTGTCTGACTCCAAAATGGTGCCCGGCCAATCTTCCACTCCCGTGGGAGGACTGAGTCTCCCATACTCTATGCTAGCCAGTCCAGTTCTCCAGTCCACTGCTGCCCTCTGCAACCGTGTCTTCCCACCAAGGCCTTAGGGCTTGCCAACCCCCAACTTCACTGTGACCATGAGTCTCCGGATTCCAGTGGCACTTCACACACAGTGGAACCTGCTCCAGTGAGAGTGCATCCGGCTATTGCTTTCTGTTGTAAGTTTTTCTTTTCTTTCTTTCTTTTTTTTCACTTTAGTTTCTTCCTGGGTCGAGAGGATCCATTTCTTTCCTTCTTATCTTTTCCAGAATGCTATATTCCAGCATCTGGGCTGTTTCTCTCAGAGAGGCTTTTTACTTTGCTGCTTATTGTTTTGCCATCTTCCCAGAATCTAGATCTGTCTTTTTAAAAAATGGCTGCATACTGTTAAATGAATGAGGATACTGACATTTCTTTAATCCCTCCTTAATAGACACTAGTTTTTATCAGTGTTTTGCTTACATAATCTATGCTGAAATAAACATCCTTTTATATTTATTGTTTTTTATTAGTACATATTTGCAGAACATAATGAATACATTCATTGTAGGTAGTTGCTATATACATATGACATGTCTCAGTTCTTTTTATATTACTCTTTCCATCTCTTGGTCCCCTTCCCATTTGCAAAGGATTTATCTTCCTGTTTCCTCTTGTATATGTTTTATTTTGCTCTTTTTTATACTTCGAGTTTCCTATATTAAAAAAAACCATACAGTATGTAATTGTGTCTTATTTCACTTAACATTATGAATTCAACATGGATTTATTTTCCTACTAGCCCATCATATCATAGTATCCTGCTTCATAGCTGCTACACACCCTAGGAGTTGCACACCTGCAGGATTATCCTGCTTCACAGCATAGTAGCATTCCATTGTATATAAAATACTGTATTTTCTTCATTAATCTTAATATATTTGTGAATGTTTTTGTAGGGTAAATACTTAAAAGTGTACTTGCTGAGTTAATAGTTGTATACATTTTAAACTGATATTGCTAAAATTATGTTCCAATGTATCATCTTATATTCCAAACAAAAATATATGAAAGGTGTCTATTTCCTCACATTGTAACAACAGCAGAGACTGGATAATACTGATTTTTTAAATTTATGTCAATCAGATGAATCAGAAATATTTCATTAGCTAGGCATGATGAAATGTTCCTGTAATCCCAGGCACTGGAGAAGCTGAGGCAGAAAGAACAGATGTTCATGATCAGCCTGTGCAAAACCATGAGATTCCATCTCAAAAAAATTACTAAATTTTGTTCTTCTGATTAAGAGTGAAGTTGTGTATCATTGCATTTATTGCTATTTATATTTCCTCTCCTATGGAATCAATCACCTTTTCATTTTCTTTTTTCTATAATGTAGTTTTTTTGTAAATTATCAGGAGCTATGTGTATATTCTGAATATTAAGCTATTAGTATGTATTGTAAATATTGTATACCTTTTTTAACTTGCAATGTATAATTGTGGTATTTTTTGTTTGTTGGCTTTGTGTGTGTGTGTGTGTGTGTGTGTGTGTGTGTGTGTATGTGTTTTACTATAGATTCACCCTTGGTTCTTCACACTAGAAGTTACATTCCCAGCCCTTTTTATTCATTGTTTTTTATTTTAAAGAGAACAAATTAAAACAATGATACAAAATTTCAAAATCCAGCCCTTTTTATTTTGAAACAGGATATTACCTGGGTATGGTAGCACACACCTGTCATCCTAGCACTTGGGAAGTTGAGGCAGGAGGATCACTATGAGTTCTAGGCCAGGCTAGGCTACATAGTAAGTTCCAGGTCAGCCTGAACTACCTAGGGAAACCGTGTCTCAAACCATGCTCACTCCCCAAAAAAGAAACAGGATCTTGCTAATTTGCCTAAGTGGGACTTGAACTTTTAGAGCCTCCTATGTCAACCTCCCTTAATGCTGGATTACAGATGTGTGCTACTGTGCCTGGCTAAGAAAAAGTTAATACTGTTAAACTATTTGATTTCAATTATGTTTTATTGTCTTCCGCTATATCAACATTTTAGAGATTTGTTATTGACAATTCACTGATCTTTTTATTTTTGACTATGTTTAGGAAGGTATTTCCCATCTTAAAATTGTGAAAATACTTTCTATGTCATCATTCTTAATATAAATTCCTTATTAAGCTTTACTTGTACTAGTGTAATGTTTCTTGGTTCATTTTTATAATGTCAGAGCCATTAAAATGTTTTCCACACAATTTTCATTCAGGCACATTCAGGAGGTGGTAAATCTTCAAACGCAGCAGAATAAAGAGCTACAGGAGCTCTATGAACGCCTTTGGTCAATTAAAGATACCAAGGCCGAATCTTCAGAGATTCCTTTGCCACCTGCATCACCACGTCGACCTAGATCTTTCAAAAGTAAACCTCGTAGCCGTGCCCAGTCTTTGACACATGTGGACAATTGCATAGTTGCAACAGGTAAATTCATAAAGATAATTTTTTAAAACTCTAGTTATTACATAGTTGGTTTGCCCTCACTTTGTAGGTTTGCTTCTTTTCTTTTACTTGGTCCAAACTCTCTGCAGAGCCTGTTTCTTTTCCTACTTTTAATGAAACTTTGCCACTGTTAAACTGAAAAAACAAAAAGCCTGGTTAAAGATCAGGAAAATAATATAATTTGGTTCCTATTAGGCTAAAATGATTTAAAGTAGTACACATTATTCTAACATTCTATCTCCTTTTTTTGATGTTAAATGTTCTCTTATGCTGGGTGTTAGGTAGCACACGTCTGTAATCGCAGCACTTAGGAGGCTGAGGCAAGATGATCTCCTCGAGTTCAAGGCTATCCTGGGCTACATAGTGAGTCCAGGCCAGTCTGAACTCCATAGCAAGACATTGTCTCAAAAGAAATGTTTTCTTATGAAATGATGATGAGAATTAATACATACTGGAGAAAGGCTGATTTTTATGTTTTCACTTAAAGAAAAAATATGTGGAAGTCCTATATCATTCCCTAGAATAGTTTTTGAAATATTACCAGTCATTGGGAACTTCTTGTCTAGCATTTAGAGTTTGTTGAGGAATTATTGATAAAAAATAAGCCTTTAAAATGTTTTCATGCACTGAGGTGAGAAACTTTTATTATTCATGAGAATATTATTTTATTATTCATGAGAATATTTACTTATTATTTATGAATAACCCAGCATTTGGTTAGGTAGAGGATAAAGATTGTGAGTTTGAAGCCAACCTGGGCTATATAGTAAGATCCTGTCTCAAAAAAAAAAGGGGTAGAGGTTGAGATAACTACATATGTGAAATCTCAACAGAACTTGAGGTAAGCTGAACATCGTCCTCCACAAGATGTCCATCTACAAATTCCTGGAAACTTTGACTATATTAGGTTATTTGGCAAAGGAGAATTAAGATTGCAGATGGAATTAAACTGCTAATCAACTGTCTTTATTTGGGAGGTTTCTGGATACGTTGTAATAAGGATCCTTAAAAGTAGAAGAGAGGGCTGGTGATATAACAGAAGAGAGAGGACTGGTGAAGAGAGAGGACTGGTGATATAACAGTTGTAAAATGCTTTCCTAGAGTAAATGAGATTTGGAATTCAGTCCTCCATGTGATACAAAAATGTCTTAAGCAGGAGACAAGAAGAGAGGATCTGAGAAAAGTTAATAATGAGGGAAACAGTATTAGAGGAGTGTAATGCTGTTGTCTTTGAGGATGAAGGAAGGCAGCCACAAAACAGTTCTTAGAAGCTAGAAATACCAGGAACAGATCTTCCATAGAGCCTCCAAGAAGGAGTGCAACTGTGCCAATGCCCTGATTTTATGCCAGTGACACACATGTTGGAATTCTATCATACATAACTGTAACATAATAAATTTATGTCATTTTAAGCCACAAAATGTTTTGTAATTTGTTACAGCAACAAGAGACAACTAATACAGAACTGAAAGAAAAGGAAGTGTACTTTATTGCTCCTCATAGATGTGGAACTAAAAGGTAGACTTAGATTGAAGGCAGTGTAGGGATTTAAAAGCAGAAGTACAAGGACATTCATTCTGGTGCCGTTCCATTAATACTCTAGATGTACTTCATCTCATTCTTTTTTTTTCCAAAGGGTTTCTTTTTAATTAATTTTTAAAGATGTATTGTCACTGGTTTGACCAGGTTAGTCTTGAATTCCTACACTCAAGCAGTCCTCCTGCCCTAGCCACCTGAGTGTATGGGATTATATGTGGGACAATAGGTGGCAGCACCCAGAAAACTTTGTTAGTTTTTTCTTTTTTTACAGTGCTGAGGATTAACCTCTGGTTTACATGATAGGCAAGTGCTCTGCCCAATGAGCTACATCTCCTAGCACATGCCAATGGCTTACTGTTTTCTAGTATAACTTTTACATTGTTTCTTTCTTTCTATTTGTTAATTTTATCTCAAAGGCTTTGCACTGATCTATGTCTCTGACCCCTTTTTAAGTTTTTGTTTTTCAGATAGGATATCACTAAGTTGCCCAGCCTGGGCTCAAACTTGCTATCTTATGCCTCAGCCTTTCCAGAGTCCTGGTGATTATAGACGTGCACTATCATTCCCAACCCTTTTGTTGTTTCTTTTATCTTTAAAATTTTTTTTAGTTTTTTGAGATAGGGTTTCACAGTGTATTTAAGGCTGGCTTTGAATTCACTATGTAGCCTCAGCTGGCCTCAAACTCATGATGATCCTCCTGATCCTCCTCCCCAGTGTTAGGATTGCAGGCATGTGTTGCCATGCCAAGCTCTGGTTTTGTTTTCCTGTGGTAGCTATGGAGATTACCATTAGATTCTTAACATAAAACAATCTAGTTCACATTAGCACTGATATAATTTCAATGATACATAAAACTTGTTTCTGTATATGTTCTCTTGTACTTTCTTTGTACTTATTATACATTATATACCTTTATATATTACATATAAAGTATATCTACACAGTTTTATAATTATTGCTTTATGCATTCATCTTCAAAATAAGATTAAGAGAAGTAAAATGGTCATAAACACATAATACATAGTATACTTATACTGAATTTTACTATATATATATTTATATCTTAACTATGTGCTTTATTTTTTCATGTGAACTTTTACTACCTTCAATCTTTTTATTTCAACCTAAAGTATTCTCTTTAGTACTTCTTATAATGCAGGTGGACTATCAATTAATTTACAAGAGATAATTAAGATGAAATATTATTCTTTTTTTATTTATGAAATTTGTTTTACAAAACAGGATACAGAGAATTATCCTAAATCCAATCAAAGGCTGTTAAAAGACCTATATAATTCAACTTATAACAGTGCTTCTCCTTCCAAAAAACATAAGATATGAAAAAAATTTTGTTTTGTTTGGGGACTAGGGAATCACAAGAAAATTTTGGTGATTTCCAATTGAAGTGTAACACTAATGTGGCAGTTTCCAGACCACAGAAATGCCTGTTATTCTTAATATTGTTTCTTCAGGTTTGGAGTTAAATTCCCTTAATTGTTTACAACTGGTAGGACTCTATCATAACCAGAATTCTTTTTTTTTTCATAACCAGAATTTTAAAACAACTTGCAATTTTTAAGTATTCTCTCAGTAAAAACAGATTTGTCTCTTTCTGTTATAAAGTTGATTAAAAAATAATTGAAAGTACAGAACTGAAACACATAAAAATGTTTGGTTAATAATTATCTTAATGAATGTCATTTTGGCTATAATACACTAAAAATGTGTAAAGACAAAAATCTTTTAATAAAAGATATCCATCCACGTGGACTGCAAATTTCTAGGACTCTAGGAAATAAAGTAAAATAAGACTCCATTCCATTCTCAATAAAAACAGAATGAAAATAATGGAATATTGAGGAAAGGGCTTATTATAAAAATGGTTGATTTAATGCAATTCAGATTTTTGGGTATGTGTACTTAAGTCATCAAGAAAAACTAGATAGCTAGGTGTGCTGGTGCAGGTCTGTAATTCTAGCACTTGGGAGGCTGAGGCAAGAGGATTTCTGTGAGTTTGAAGCCAGCCTGGGCTACAAAGTGAGTTCAAGGCCAGCTTGAAATGCATAGTGAAACCTTATCTCAAAAAAAAAACTGAAAAAAAAAAGAAAAACTAGATACAGCTAAGTATGATGGCATATACCTATAAGCTCAACACTTGGGTGGCTGAGGAAGGAGGATCACCAAAAATTCAAGCCCTTCCTAACCTACATAGCGATATGCTATCTCAACAAAACAAAACAAAACAAAACAAAACACATACGGGTGCGCTGCATTCAAGTTTTTGAGGCAAGAAAAAAAGTTCATTTTATCCTTATGTAAGTAGAGATAAAAAAATTAGGGATTAGACCCCTCCCGAGAGTAGATCCTGGACACACTGGAACACTGTGCCTACCCCAGCTGCATTCTGGGGGCCTCCATGTGACCTGCCTGGCCAAGAGCAGACCCTCAAACCATGTAGAGGAGTACAAGCCAGGGATTCCTCAGCACAGGATAACAGAGATGTCAACCAGCAGACTCACTTGATTGAAGAAATCCAACACCCAGGAGAGGTTCACTTCAGGACTGAAGTGTTACCCTGTCACAGAGACTGAGAGCATGAGGAATTAAGGCAAAAATAGTGAATGCCTCCCAACCCTCCTAAGGCAGAGTAAGGGGCACAAAGGTACCGGAAAATGAATACCAGGTAGTGGAACTCTGCAAAAAGTTCATAAAAGAGATGAAGAATCTAGACAAGTTCAAAGAGGAAATAAATCAAAAAGAGTCACAGTATTATTACTCAATATACTCAAGGTGAATTCGGGGGAAATAAAAACTGGAAGAGCTGACCAAAACAGTTCAAAACATTCATGTTTTGAACTGTCATTCATGACAGATTCAACAGAACTGCAGAATCCTCAAAAAGGTGTCAGGCAAAAATACCTAAACTAAAACACTGTATAGAACTAATAAATTGCAGAAATGATCAATGTGAAGACATAGTATCTAAAATTGAGGACAAGCTAAGTGTGGTGGTACCTGCCTGTAATCCCAGCACTCAGGAGGCCTAGCCAGGAGGAGCCCCTCAAGTTCAAGGCCAGACTCGGCTACATAGTTCAAGGACATCTTAAACTACATAGCAAGAACCTGCCTCAAAAAACAAAAAAGAAAAAATTGAGAACAAAATGGTAAATTATGATCAAATACTAAAAACTACCAAAAAAACCCAGAGCACAAGAGAAGGCTCTTCAGCACCTACTAGACAACACTAAGAAGACCTTTCTAAAGCTAATGGAATTAGAGAAGCGTTAGAAGATAACACAAGTGGATTTATTAATATATTTACAGAAATCATAAGGAAAATTTCCCTAATATAAGGAAAAGGTTTGAAATACGAGAAAATGATGCTTACAGAACACCAAACAAGTAGATGAAAAAATAAGTTCACCAAGGCTTATACTTATTAAATTGCCAAATACCCAACTAAAAACCTTAGAATTTTTTTATATAATTTTATTTAAAGAGGAAAAAACAAAACAAAACAGAATAAAGGGTAGCAACCATACAGTATTCCAAGGAAAAAAGGAAAAGTACAACAATAAAACCTAAGAAATTATTACTTGACTAATTACATACTGACTTCTTGGAAATAGTTGTTCAAATTACAAAGTTAAAGCATGTAAAGTAGACATTCAAACAGTGAGA
>PVJX010031570.1:0-21100 GCA_004027295.1 Dolichotis patagonum
ATTTTGAATGATCTTTCCCTCCCAAACTCATGTTGAAATTTAATTGCTATTGTGATAGTGTTGGGAGGTGAGACTTTTGGGCAGTTTAGCTCTACTCTCTTGGGTGAGTTTAGTACTTTAATAAAGGATATTTGGACAGGGTTCCCTGTCCCCTCCTTTACCTCCACCATATGAGGACATAATTGCTTTATTGTTTAGGGCTTTCCCAGATGTTCTTGGTGACAGACCCTTCCAAATGAACACTGTGACACAGTTGGCTTGGCTCCTAGTCTCCCTCTTCTGTTGCTTTTGCAAAGTGTTAAAATATCTGACCTTGCAATTTCTGAAATTTCCTCCTCTGCTTTGTTTCCCTACTGTTATCTAAATACTCATTCTTTTTCCCCTCTCCTAATATTCTACTTCTAGACTGCTTGAATTATAATCCTGAAGTTAATCCTCAGAGAAAGCATTTGTTATATTCCATGTGGCATTTTTTGAAGTTGTTAATTTAGTTGCTGAATAGCTATGGGGATTTTGGGCAAAACTATCCTCGTATTTTTCATCCATAAATTCTAAATGAAAAATAATCTGTCTTATTGGTGACAATTATAAGTAATTTCCAGTCAGTTCTCACTCCTGCATGTCATCAGAATTTGAAGCATTTAATCATTCCCTTCCAGAAACACATTCTTCAGCTGTCTTCCACAGTACCACACTTACTCAGGGTTTTTGTTTTGTTTTGGGGTTTTTTTGTTTTGTTTTGGGTTTTTTTGCTAATTTGTTGGCCTTTCTCTGGCAGGCTCTTTCCGTGTTTCTTGCTCATCCCATATTTTTAAATGTTGAAGGGGCCTGGAACTCAGATTTCACACCTCTTCTCCTTTCTACTTAAACTCACTTGCTGGTGAGTTTCATCAACTCAAATTATCTCATGAATCTAAATGTGCTGATAACTCACAAGTTTATATCGCCTTCGGAGCCTCTACCATACGCTCAAAATTTGTCTAGTTACCTGCTTCCTTACCATCTCCTCCTCGATGTACACTTGGCACCTCAGACAGCTTATAAAAATAGCTCTACTATTCTCACCCAAATCTATCTCTCTCATAATCTTTCCATCATCAGCGACAATTCTATTATTTCAGTAGTTTAAGGAAAAACTCTTTCTCCATTCTGACCCATCAGGGCTACTTGTCGAGTGTACATTCAAAATATATTCAGGAAAAGGGCATCTTCCGATGGCAAGTATCAGAACTGAGCAGAAGAAGGAAGATGTCCCCATGTACAGGACAGCACACCATGGTGTAGGGTTTCAGGGTCTAAAATGTTCAAGTCGGTAAGTGGCCTGGCATGTGACATCAGAGCTAGAAGCGCTGAGAGGATGTCTGTGCAGGGAGTGGTCCAGCAGAGCATGGTGACCCCAGCAAGGTGAGAAGGGTGTTCACATGTGGGAGTGGGGTTAAAGCCCCAGTGTGGGGTCATAGAACCCAAGTAGGGGTGCAGGATTGTCTGCACAGAGAACGGGTAGTGAGTGGCGGTGGAAGACTGGCTATACACAGGGTGATTACCATGTAAGTGAGTACCTGACATGATAGTCAAGGTCTCTGTCAGAGACACTAACTCAAAATCCTACCATGTGTTAGGGAGGTGAGAAGAAAGGAATGTGTGGGCTCAGTGTTTGAGGAGACATCGTGACTAGGACTGTGTGAGGCCAAGAGATCAGAAAAGATGCCTGGAAGGGAGAGAATGAAAATAAATACTGGAGTGTTAGATCAGAATTGAAGGTATCAGTATAAACTCACAGTTTTCAATAATGCGTAGAAGCAGAAATAAATATAAACAAGTATATGTAAATTTTTATATAGATTTACATGTAAATTTATATATAGATTTATATATATAAATTTTTATATATAAATTTACATATATATATTTACATATTCCCAAGGTTTATGCTTTCAAGATGGCATTAAAGCAGTGACACATTAATGGTAATGAGCAGCCTTATTTGTGCGCAGACCTGGGTTTCTAAATTCCATTTTTCACTAAAGAAAAGCAGGACTTTTTGGTAAAATGGTTTATCTCAGACATTTGAATGTGCTTCTGGCATTTACAAGGTAAGTCTGGATCTTCTTATCATGCCAGAAAGAAAGGAAGTAGGTAAAGAATAATGGGAGAGTGTTCAAAGGCCACAGAGACTAACTGGAAGATTTTATTCACCAAAAGTGAAATAAACTGAACATCAGAATACCAATGACCATGAATTATAATACATTTCATAAGATAACTAAATATAAATGAATGAATTAAATGTTTAATGGAGGATGAAGTATTTGCAAAGCCTCAAATTGTCTTATCACAGAATACTTATGAATTGTACCTGGAAAAAGAATAGTTTACAACTGGAAAAATCTGGCAGCCACCAATTTAATCAGATGATAAAAGTTAACATCGTTGATAAATCCATGAATCCGACACAGTGAAATCACACGCCATCTGTTGGAATGCAACAGGAAGATAGTGCCGCTGCTGTGACATTCCCACCAAATATGCATAACCTCAGCATAACCACGAGGGAACAACAGATAACACAAACAGAGGGTGCCCTCTAAGATGGCTTTCCCACAATCTTGGCCATGAATGTCAAGGTCATGAAAGTCAAGAAAGATCAAAGAACTGCTCCAGACTGAAAGAGAGTGAGAACATGGCCACCAAATGCAATGTGTAGGTTTGAAAAGTCACACAACTAAATACAATCTGTGATTCCATGACTTCTGTTATAAAAGACATGAATGGCACATTTGAAGAAAATTAGAGCCTGAGATTAGATGGTAGTCATATTATTTTCCGATTTTGAAAATGATATGGTATTTATACAAAAATGTCATTGTAGGAAAAGCACACGAAAGTATTCAAAAGTAATTAAACATTCCCCAATGGTTCAAGGGAAAAAGATTCTTTGTACTGTTACTTGGTAACTCTTCTCTAAGTTTGAAAATGAATACAAGTATTCAGTTCTCACTACCTGTACCACTCTCACAAAAAATGCAAAGATGAAGATGATGATCTTCTCTTTCCTGCACTGTTGCTTAAAATCACCACATCACTGAATTTTCTTGCAGTGTCTGTGGGCCAGCAATCTGGGCAGTGCTCAGATGGGCAGTTGGGCTGCAGGTGACTCGTGCAGGTAGAGTCAGATGGCTGGAGTTAGAACACAGAGGGATGAAACACTACATTGTTCATGCAGTCTCAGGGCTTCCTCAAGTGGCTTTTCCACGTGGATTATTTGTGCTTTCTTATAGCATGGTGTCCTTGGGGTAGTCACAGTCCCTAAGGGGCAGATGCAGGCTCCCAAAAATGAGGGGTCCAGTGAACAAATCAGAAGCTGCACTGTCTTTCAATGCTCACAACCTTGAAAGTCACATAGCATCATTTCTATCATGCTCAACTCGCCAAACAGTCACCAAAGCAAAGCCGGTTTAAAGGCAGAAGGACAGAATGTGGGGCATGGTGGCACATCTGTAATCCCAACACTTGGGAGGCTGAGGCAGGAGGATTGCTGTGAGTTGAAAGCCAGCCTGGGCTACACAGTGAGACAATGTTTCAAAAATAAAATAAAATGACACAAATCCTTTCTCTTGATTAGAATAGTGTCAAAGTCACAGTACAAAAGCAGGTAGACTAGAAGGTGGTCACGTGTTGCAGCCATCTTTGAACAGTCCCATTCACTGCAATGGCTGAGAAGGCCTTGTGAGATCTGGACCTTCGCAGCCTTCCTGGATGTGCCCTTTTTATATTTTATTTATCTCCCTAAGTTGCCCAGGTTGGGCTCGAACTTGCTATCCTCCTGCCTCAGCCTCCTAGAGGACTGGAATTACAGGCATAGGCCACCATGCCTGGCTCTCAATTTTCCTGTTATCTTCCTTGCTTTCTCTGATTCCTCAGACTGGCTTTTGTATCCTTTCAAAACACAAACACATCCCTTCCTTAGGGGTTCTGCAGTTGCTTTTCGCATGTTCTCTAGAACATTCTTCCTCCAGATATCTAAGTGTCCTGGTCCCACATTTCCTTTCGGTCTCAAATTCTCAGCCTATCTGGGGGTTTCTTGACCATCCTGTCCTCACCCTACTTCCCTTTCCCCACTATATTTTTCTCTGTGACACCTTTAAACACCTGGCATTTATATATTCATTTACCTGTTTGCTTCTTTTCTCTCTACTTCATCTCTCTTGTTTGGGATTGAAACTGCTATCATTAGCCAATAACCACACAGGACCTACGACCTATCACAGCCGTGAGTGAGCTTGGAAGTGGATCCTCCCTGGGTTGTGGCTTGAGATGACAGTAGCTCCTGCCCCTACTTTTATTGCACCATCTAGTGAGACTGAGGCAGAGGTGCCTAGCTGAGCCATGCCTCAATTCCAGACCCACAGAAAATGTGAGATAATAAATGTTGTTGTTTAACGCTACTGAGTTTTGAACTAGCTTGTTAAAGTGCAATAGATAACTACAATTGAGTCCTTCTATGTCAGAGCATTACAATAATTGTTTCCAATGAATTGTGTCTCTCAGTGTTCACGTATGTGTGTGGTTTCCTCACACAGTGACTCTGAGAGTTTGGCTGTGTCACTCAGCGTGGCTAGTGGAGCATCACAAAGTGTGAGAAGTACTTGCACATTGAAACTTCCCTCTAAGAATCCTGAGACCACAGAATAGGAAGCAACCTGAGACAAAAGACAAAAGATCTTGTGGGGAGAGCCTCAGCCACCCAGCTGAGCTGCCAGTTTTAGCCACAGAAGTGAGCCCAGGAGAAGGAGAATCAACACAATTGTGACGGACAATGTCCTGTGGCAGGTAGCGAGGAGTGGCTTTCTACTGGCGTAGGGAACTGATGCATGTTCTTCTCTCTTTGCCCTCTACAGTCTTAGTCATGGCTTCTCAGACACTAAGCCATTCTGTTCTTCCGTTCTCATGCACTTAACTTATGGTGTGAACCAGCATACATACATGTGCATGTACATGCATTTCCTAGGGCTGCCCTAACCAAGTGGGACGCTTACAACAATAAAAGTTGTTCTCTCACTGCTCTGGAGGCTACTAGGAGAAACCAAGCTGCTGGCAGGGTTGTGATCTCTCAGAGACACTAAGACTGAATGAATTTCCCGTCTCTGGGCTTCTGGTGTTGACAGTGCTCTTCCCTGTCTTTTTGCTTGCAGCTGTTTAACTTCTGTCTCTATGTCTCCATCGTCCCATGGCATTGTCCTCTTGGGGCTTTTCATCATGTTGGGTTAAGGGCTGACTCTACTCCAGAATGACCCCATTTTAAGTAATTTCATCTGCAGCAACCCTGCTCCCCAACAAGGCCATATTCTGAAGTACGAGGTGATCCCAGTACCATAGTTCCATGTATCTTTTGAGGAGATACACTTCTACCCATGACAAGGGACTATAGTCCTTGCTCCCCTGCTGTACATGCTAGAGCTCTTAAATATTCCAGTCTTCAGTGTGACCATACAGTGATTCTCAGCAGTTAATGTCAACAGACATTTACTGAATGCCTACTGTGTGCAAAGCACTCATGTGGAGCTTTGATTCAAAGGAATCTGTATAAACATTCGCTCATATACGGTTTGAGCAATCCTTGCTAGATCTGTATTAATTCTGAGCTCTGTCGTTAACCATTGGAGGAAGTTAAACAGTGAGCAGACCCATTCAGCTACCTGTGTGGTGAAATGGCGTGCTGGGTACAGCTGCCAGGAGATTTCCAGTTCGGCCTGCACTCCCTCATTTGTAATCACCGACCTTTAGCAAAGCCAAAGGACGTTGGCATTCTATGGGCCAGTGTGACTACCACGCTCAATTTTACCTCTTACCTCATGCCCCTAATTGCAGAACAATTGATTCCTCAGCTATTCTTTGTTTAAATATTTTTTCCTTAGCCAAATTTCCCAAGGTTTTTTTTTTTTTTAAGTCTTTTTTGGAGCCGAAACTACAGATGTTTCCCAGCTTTGGATTTTCTAGTATTGCATAACTTGTACCTGTCCAGACTTTTTCATTCATTTGTTAGTTCTGTAAGCTGTTTATTTAATCCTTTCCTTGGCTTGTTCCAATGTCCTTTTTTTTAGCTACCTGAAATGAATGTTTAACTCATTTATGTTCATTCTTTCTCGCTCAGTATGAATATGTATGAGCTATTTTCTTTTTAAGAACAGGCCTGCCTGCCTACTGAAATCCCCTTGCCTGTTCACTCAGCTCAGTTTTGCTCTGAGCAAGCTTTCTCTTGCCACCTCTCTCAAAAACGACTCTCAGAAATGACTTCGATCTTCTTTGGAATTGAAAGCAGTTTTGAACCACTCATTTGGCGGCCTCCAAGGAAGATGGCACTGCATTTATTTTCACAGAGCCTTAGCATGGTGTGGGGGGTAGTAACAAAGGACAATGGATATTTATTTTCACTGCTCTGGTGCCAGTTTGACAGAAGGAGCTACTCAGTACTCCTTGTTTCTATTCTTGGAACATGCTAAACACTCAGTCCTACAGCCTTCCTCCCAGCTGGCATCACTGGCACACCATATTCCAACGCTGTGCTCACCGCTGTGCTGGGATGACTGGCCTGCACCACCAAGCCTGGGTGCAAATGCCAATTCTTCAAAACTTTACTTCAGAGCTAAAACAGCCTCCCACCCTACTGTCACATTGTTTTTTGCGGTTTGTTTTTTTTTACATTGTTTTTTTATTCATAGCACCATTCCAAATCATCCGGCTGGTTGTTTTCTCTCTATGATCTGCTTCCACTACTAGACTTAAAACTCCAGAGAGTAAAAACTTATTCTTGTTCACTACAGCGTTCTGAGTCTCCTAAGAACCATGGCGCTCAGCAGGCGCTGAATATTTATGAAATGAAGGCAATGTTGCCTGAGGAACCAGTACTTTTAGGGTCTGCAGAGTAAAAAAGCAGCTATTTTTGATTCTGAAAGCTGGATCCTGGGAGGTGAGAGGAGGTAAGACCTTGGCTCTCTGGATGTGTGACTCTAGAAGTGCACTCAAAGAAAACTGAAATGAGGGAGGGGGCCTTCGGGGCCACTGTTACCCTGTTTCTACACAGCTGGGGAGACACAGCAGGACAGGAGGAGAAGGAGGGAGGTGAGAGAAGTGAAAGCCAATGGGCTTGTGGCGACCGGTGGAGCAGAGGGGAAGGGGACTCCCGGGCCAGGTGGAGGGAGGCAGGTTGCCAGGGACTCGGAGTGGCATGTGCGTTATCTGGCTGGCACCGGGCAGGAGGGGGCTGCCCTGGACAAAGGGCTAGGTCCGAAATGGATGTATGGGGGGAATGCGAGTGGAGTGGTGACCAAGAGGCGCAAAAAGGGGTTACTAGAGGTAGGAGAGAAGGGGGGTCCAGGACTTGCCACAGGTGATCCGAGGGGAGCAAGGTAGGTCTCTGCGGTTGGATCTGCACGCGGGGGATGAGGGGGGCGTGGGGAGTGGGCGGTGGGGGCTCCTGAGGCAGAGGGCCAAGGCTGGCGGCCGGGTCGGGGCAGGGGGTGCGCCCGGGTGGCCCGGGGCGGGCGCGGCGGCGGGCGGGGCGCCTGGTGGCCGTGGCTCACTTCCGGGAGAGCCCAGGCGTCTCGCCGCCGCCCGCTCGCAGCGCAGCCAGCCGGCCGGCGGGCGCGGGGCCCGAGCGCGCAGGCCAGGCCGAAGCCTACGAGGCAGCCATGGGGGCGTCCGCGCGGCTGCTGCGCGCCGTGATCATGGGGGCCCCCGGCTCCGGCAAGGGCACCGTGTCGTCGCGCATCATCCAGCACTTCGAGCTGAAGCACCTCTCCAGCGGCGACCTGCTGCGGCAGAACATGCTGCAGGGCACAGGTGGGGCGCGGGCCGGGCTGGGGCGCAGCGGTTTCCCTCCGCCGCCCCGGGCCCGGCCTCCGGGGCAGCTGCGGGGAAAGGGACCAGGAAGTTGGATCCGCTCGCAGTTCGCGGGCCGGAGGGGACCGCTTGGCTTTGTTTAAGAGGCGCATCCAACCCTGGTCGCGGGTGCTTCCGAGGGTCCACGGAGCTAGGTTGTCTCCATGGGTGCACGGGAAAGTGGCCTTCACCCTGCTGGGGGCTGGCTCGGTCTTACGTTGTTTCCCACTCTGGTTAAGCTCGGGCTCTTGTAGGTCTGACCTTTCGCTCCTAATTTCAAGGCAGAGTATTTATTTACCCTTGTTGCAGTCACAAAATTGGGTTAGGTTTTGATACTTCCAGAGATATCTTAGCTACGAAAGTTGTTTATGTGTATGAAAGATTGTTTTGTTTCCTGTGCCAAATAAATTCTTGTAACTCAGCACAAAATCTAGTCAACACGTTATGATGGGTGAATTTGTGATACGAAAATTCTGTTTTAAATAGGCGATTTTCAAAAAGCCAACAGCAGGGACATTCCCCTCCCCTAGTGTTGACCTTTAAGTTTCAAAACATTTTTAAGCGCAATTACGTACAAATAATGCCTGTACAAGCAGAAAAGGGGAGAAAAAAGAGAGAAAGAAAGAAAGAAAAGAGAAGAAAAAGCCCGACGTGGTGACTGCACGCCTGTAACCGCTGCACTCCGGAAGACTGAGGCAGAAGGATCTCGAATTGCAGCCCAGCCTGGGCAATTTGTGATTTGTCTCCCACGGGACTGGGGAGGTGTGCCGGGGCGGGAGTGAGGGTAGGGGGGTGGCAGAAAAGTTTTCTCTTATTGCCTGCCTCAGTCTTGGTTTTCAGAGGAGCAATATTTCCCTCTACAAGTGTTTAATTAGGTATAAGCACATATATATATGTACCTTTTATTTTATGCAATAAGTATGTACTCAGTAGCAGTCTGTTTTCACTTTATATATGGGACATTTTTCCACATGGAGATGTAGCAATCCATTTCATTCTATTTAAGTGAACATCTATTTGCTACATCTACTATATTTATTTAACCAGTCACCTCTTGATGGGCATTTAAAGTTATTTCCAGGTGGGTTTTTATCTCTTTAAAAATTAATGACATTCAAATGAAAGGAAAAGTTTTCCCAGAGTTTTTGTCCTTTGGAGTTACTTGATTCAGCACCGAGGATCTCTAGTGCATTACTATTTTCATTTCGGATACTTTTTTTCTTTCTGGTACTGGGAACTGAACCCAGGACCTTCACTCAGAGCTGCCTCCCCAATTCTTCCTGCTTCCGTCCTCTAGAGTGCTAAAATTACAGGTATGCACCAGCTGTAGGCACCACTGATCTTCAAAAATAGTGTCTTGCAGTTAATTTATCAGAAGGTTAAATTGACTGTGTTACTCAATGTTCTTGATGCAGTATATTGAAATAGGTAATTGAATGTGAGGTTATCCACAGTGCAGAGAAGTAAGAATCCTTAAAGAATTAACAGAAACATTGCTGAGCAATGAAACATAACCATATGTTAGGGAGCACCTTCAGGAAAGATTGATTAATTTATGACAACATAAAACATTTTTAAAAAGTAAATTGAAAGACCAATTAAATAAACACACACACACACACACACACACACACACACACAGTGCGTCTTGCTTATTTCCTGACATTCTTCCTGTCCAGTGGTGGCTTATGCCTATAATCTCAGCTACTCAGGAGGAACAGGGTTTGAAGGTCACCCTGGGCAGCACGTGATGGGGGAAACCTGTCTCAAAAAAAAAAAAAAAAAAGCCCAGGCATGGTGGTGCAAGCTTGTAATTCCAGCACTCTGAGAGGCTAAGGCAATAGGATCACAAGTTGGGCAACTTAGCAAGGTAAAGAGGCACTGTCTCAGAACTCAAAGAACAGGACTGGTGTGAAGGTCAGGGTGAAGGACCCGCGTTCAATGAGGGGTGAAGGGAGATGCAGGGAGGAATGGGGAGGGAGGGAGGGAGGGAGAGAGAGAGACAGGATAGAGGAAAAGGAGAGGAACACGGAAAGAGAGGCTGCTGAAGTGCAAGCCCCTTCTGCAGTCTTTAAGAATAGTTTCAACTAAGAAAGATACTTCTTTAGAACGCTTAAAAAATTGAGGCCAGGAGAATTACAATGTCATGAGAGAAATATCTGCAGGGTCAGAGTTCAAGGTGCTTGTACATGAAGGGGGTTGGGCTCTCCACTCAGCTAGGGCAAGTTCCACAGGGCACACATGCGCTCTAGGACAGTTCCACCGTGCCTGAGTCACCTGGCTGGTGCTCAAGCAGCCAGTCCTGGAGTGGCTGAGTCCCGCACTAGAGCTCTTCAGTGGAGGAGGGGCCATTCTTTAAAAAGGAAAACAGAAAATGAAGCTTGGGGAAGATGTTATGAGAGTGTTATTACAGATGTTAATAATCTGTTGATTATTATAGATGAGAATAACAATCTGTTATGACTGATTGTTTTTACAGAACAGTATCTGGTGCAGTCCTATAATATATATACAACATTTTCTCAACAAAGATTTGTGAATGGGTTGTATATTTTCACAGAATCAGAGCCAAAAGAGATGTAATCTTTTTTAAAAATTGCTTCATGTTTCATGCTGGGTTGTTTGTTTGTTTTTGTTTTTGAGACAGGGTCTCACTGTGTAGTTCAGACTGGCCTTGAACTCTCTATGTAGCCCAAGTGGGCCTCAAACTCACAGCAGTCCTCCTGCCTCAGTATTCCATGTGCTAAGATGATAGGCATGTGCCACCATGCCTGGCTCCTGCTGTTTTTCGAGACAGGGTCTCACTGTGTAATCCAGGCTGGCCTTGAACTCACTATGTAGTCCAGGCTGATTTGGAGTCTTGCCTCAGGGTCTGCGTGCTGGGATTATAGGCATGTACTACCACTCCTGGCTTCCTTTATGCTTTCTGATACTAAAAATACATCATATTTATTATACAGAAAGAAAAATATCATGAGAATTTAGAAAAAAAAGAAAATTAAGATCCTTCACAACTGTGCCTCACCACACAGAGACAATTATAATTAACCATTTGGTGTTACCGACCTATTGCACTATTGGAGATCTAACCTTTTGGTGCTTTCTATTGATTGATTGATTGACTAAGGTATTGGAGATCCACTTGGGGTGTTCTACCATTGAGCTACATCAAAAGCCCTTTTTAAAAAAAATTTGAGATAGGATCTCACTAAATTGCCTAGGTTGGGCTTGAACTGGTGATCCTCCTGTCTGAGACCTTATTTGCTGGGATTGCAGGGATGTGCCACCCTGCCTGGCTCTCTTTTATTATTATTTCTCTTTTTCCTCTGTGCTCCATTTATAGTGGTAATATTGTTATATTTTGGATATCCTCTATTCGTATTTATTGGGGGTATGTGCACACATCAGTAAGCAGTCTTTAAAATACTTAATGTCATCAAGGTGGCAAGTTCTTAAACATTTTTCCTATTATTGACATTTATATTATTAGCCATTCTTTGTGATAGTGACTACTACTATGACTTTTTTCTCTTTCTCTCTTCCTCTTTCCTTCTTTCTTTTGGTTTTCTGAGACAGGGTTTCACTATGTAGTTCAGCCTGGCCTAGAACTCATGGGATGAAGCATTCCATAAGAAAGGAAATGAAATAAAACAGCATTTACTGAGAGATGAGGGTGAAAATCCGGGTCTCCTGTCTGTTAGGTAAATACTTTTCCACTATGAACTATTTCCCAAATTGAGAGTCACGAAAAAAATTTTAAGCAGATGAAGTTTTCTCTATTTCAAAGTGCATTGAGAAAAAAATAAATATATTTCATGAACATCATAGCTTACTTATATAAAAAGGTTGAGTCACTTTAAAGGAAACCATAATAAATAAAAGTTCATAGATGGTAGAAATTGTAAGACTGACCTGTGATTGCTCAGTTTGAATCTTACTTGTTCTTATCTATGTGTTGGGGCAGTCAGACTTAGCAGATGAATCTTCAATGCCCCTGTCAGCTCCCAAGTTTGTGTGTCTCACAAAATGCCCCTGTACGCCCATGAAGTATAGGCATGTGTACTTAGGATGATTAGAGAAAATTGTGTTATAATTTTCATTTAATAGGCAATATATTTACATGGTTTGGAAGAACCGTATGTATAGAAATCCATATGTAGAAAGCATATGTAGTGAAATCCAAGATATTTCATACACATACAACCAAATGTTTACCTAGTCTTCTTTGGATGTTTGTGTTTTCTACAAAGGGTAACACATTGTACATATGGTTCTGAACCTTCAACGATATTGCTTTCAGAAGGAGTGCCTCATTTCATTTTTTCCCCAACATCGTTATTGAGATACGATTCATATTATATAATTTTACTGATGCACAGTGTACAGATTAGTGGAGTTTATGGAATCAATCTTTGTGTTTTTGTTTTTGTTTTTGTTTTGGTACCAGGGATCGAACTCACGACCTCGCGCCTGCCAGGGGCAGGCACTTAAGCCACTGAGCTAAATCCCCGGCCGGAATCAATCATTGTAGAATTGTGCAGCCATCATAACTAAATTTAGAACATCTTCATTACCCACAGAAGAAATCTTGTACCTATTAATGTCTCCTATTCTTGCTGCAGGCCACCCAACTTCACCTGAGCCTCTGGCAACATTAATGCTCGTCTGTATCTCTTGATTTGCTTATTCCAGACATTTTATACCATTTTCTGTCTGGCTTCTTTGAGTTAGCATAGTTGTTGTTACTGTTTTTTTTAAGAGACAGAGTCTCCCTACATGACCCGAGCTGACCACGAACTTCTGGGCTCAAGTGATTCTTGTGCCTCAGTCTCCCACATAGCTGGGACTGCTGGCTGTGCTGTGGGCACCTGGCTTAGTCTAGTGTTATCAGGGTAGTCTCATGTTGCAATGTTAGTACTTCCTTCCCTTTTATTGTTATGATCAAAAAATATTCCATGTAAGGATATACATTTGTTTATCCATTCATGAGTTAATAGACATTTGAATTATTTTCTCTTTTCCTGTTGTTTATGGGTGTCCATAGTTTGTTAAAATAGTTCTAAGAATAATTCTTACAAGTTAAACCTGTTAATGAATATTGAAGGTAGACTTTTGCTGATTGGTGGGATTTTTTTTTTAAGCAAAATAAGTTAGGCTTTTAAAAATCCCCTTGATAGAATCCAGGAGAGTTTTTAAAATCCCCTTGATAGAATCCAGGAGGATGATCTATCCATCCATACATCCATGTGTCTACCACGGATCCACTGGGTACCTAGTGTGTGAGACTGTGGGCATGGTGCAGGGGCAGGTGGGAGAAGGACATGTGTATTAGCTTAGGCTGCCATAACCCTGTCTCACAGATTGGGTAGTTTACACAACAGAATTTATTTTCTCATGGTTCTGGAGCCTGCAATCCACGATCAAGGCACTAGCAGAGCTGGTTTCTGGATAAGGACTGTCATCTGCCTTGTAGACAGCGCCTTCTCGCTTTTTTTCTCTTGCGGCATTTCCTCTGTGCCCAGCACTCCTGGTGTCTCTACCTCTGCTTATAAGGTCACTAGTCATCCAGGTAGGGCCCCACCCTTACGACCTCATCTAACCCTGATTACTTCTGTACCGTCCCTATTTCTGCATGTAGTCCTATCAGTTAGGTTTGGGCTGACACAGTTTAGTCCTTAACAACAGGTCCACACAGGGTCAGCAGTGTAATCAAGAAGGCTATGACTTTATAAAAGTCTGGAGGAGGAACTTTTGGTTGCCAGGATGGTCAGGGGATGCCTCACTATGAAGAGTTCATTAAGATATTTTGAAAGCTAAGTGTCTGAGTCCACTTTCCATTGGTGTACTCGAATACCTGAAACTGGCAAGTTTATTCAGTGCACAGTACTGGAGACCAGAAGCCCAAGATCAGGGGTCACCTTTGGCAATGACCTTGAGTTGTATCATAACATGCAGGAAAGGCAAGTGAGCACAGGTGAAACAGACACACCAGAAGAGGCAGCCTTGCTCTGTAACTGTCTACATGCAAGGGGACTGATCCGGGTCTGAGCACTCATTCCCAAGAGAATTTAGCCAGACTCCCTTCACAGTAGTGCAGCCCTCAAGACGCAGACACCCGCTAAAGGCCCCATGACCTCACCACACTATTTCATGGGAGACTTAACAATTCAACATGAGTTCTGGAAGGGACAAACTGCATTCAAGCCACAGCAGTGAGCAAGAGTATCAGATAAAAGAAGGTGTAAGGTGCTAGTGCAACGGCCAAAGGGTCCAGGGAATGTTAGTCGCTCGCTGGTTTGGGACTAAGCACAAGTGGGAGGGGAAGAAGATGTGAGCAGACCAGGATGAATGAGCCTCCTTGTGGTTCTTGAATTGAGACTGTTCTGAAGTGGAGTGGGGGGGGGGGACAAAGTGCAGCAGAATGAGTGGGAACTCCTAGGGGCTTCACTGAAGAGGGGAGGTTAGGCAGTGACTGCTTTCAGTGTAATTCTTCTGAAATTCTCCATGCCCGAAAGTATTACATTTATGTATGGTTAGAAGAATGAAAGGAACCTCATTTACTAACCAGGGGACCAGGGCTTTGCGGGCTCTTCTGTGGGCTCCTGTCATGCACCTCTCCTTCCTGCCTCCCAGAGGGAGCCACTGTGTCATCTTTATTGTTTGAAAATGTTTTCTTCAAAGAGTACAGGGCCTGTCACTTGTTATCCTACTAGTTTTGACACATCTTAAAAGTGAGGTCCTGTGTTGTTTACTATATAATGATGCTAAAAGCAATTTTGGCAAGAACTAGGTTAATTTCCGTGGCCCCTTCTCTTGGTACGTGTAAAAGAGAAATCTTATGTACAGGCTTCTAAGTCCCTCTTTTGGACCTCAGAGCGGTTTCTCCCATTTAGATATACAGTGTAGCTGGTTTGGGTAACATGCAAATGATCAGACCTTAAAAGAAGATATAGAAGTAAAAATGAATTTTTATGTAATATAAACACATTTCTCAAACTACTGTCTGACTTCTGGTTGTTGTCCTTAAGAGCTGGTTTTGACCATCACATTCATCGTGTCTGGCTCCTCGTCAGGGAACCAAAGATGTCGCATCTGGACGTCAGGGACACTGCTCTGCTCTCCAACCAGCCCACCAGGATCATAAACTCAGCCCCAGAGAAACATTTGAGGGACGAAGTTTATCGAAAGGAAGGCATTTTATTTGTGAAGAGGAAAAGGAAGGAGGAGAAAGGAGTAGGTAGCTACCTTGATAAGAAAGAATCAGGGTTGGGGAGTCCCGAAATATGGAGGACCAAAGGCCTTTGTTTCTGGCTGTTTATAAAGGGTCAGAGACACCCCCGCTTCCAACTTGCCATAAGTGGATTGCTTCCGGGCACCTCTGCTTCCTGTCATTTCTTTCAGTGGTCTTTTTCTGTTCAGCTTCTTTCTGGATGTGTCTGACCTGCTTCCCAGGGAAATTTCTCTGGCAAAGTTTGTTTTTAAAACACCTTGTCAGGATTAGCTAGAAGACCTAATGAGGTGCCTGTTCTACTGTTTTCATCTAGAGACCTCTGCCCCTACATATTTTCCTCTAACCTTTCTATTTTTATTTGCATACAACAGAAAATTAGCTTATTATGAATAATGTACTTTTAAATTAACAGTTTGTGTTTTGTAAATGTGGAAGCTCCCAAATTTTTAATTTTTCTTTTTTTTTCTTTTCTGGTTCTGAGGGTTTAATTCAGGTCAGGGGTTTTTATATCCAAATGAGTTAATTTTTGAAGTAAATGATATCTTTTAATAAGAAATCTAACAAGATATACAGTAATAAAATTTACCAGGTGTCCAAAAAACTCCCAGATCACAGTCTTTCAATATAATTTTGGGAGTGGGTAAACATTTAAAATGCAGTAAGCAAACTGCTTAGAGTTTTGTTCTTTTTTTTTTTCCTTTTCCTGGTACTGATGATTGACCATCACTTTTAGTATGGGTATATAAGTTTTTAAGTTTATTTTGAATGCTTAGGAGAGGAATGGCTAGATCATATAGGTAGTAACTATTTTAATCTTTCAAAAAACTGAAAAACTGCTACAGTTTTCCAAATTAACTGAACCATTTCAAAATATTGAGCATCTTTTCTTGGGCTTATTGGCCGTTTGTATATCTTTGGAGAAATGTATATTTAAATGTATATTCAAATCCTGTGTCCTGTATCCATTTTTAAATTTATTGATTTTTTATTACAATTATTATATCTCCAATCCCTTTTTTACTTTTTATTCTGAAACAGGGCCCTCCTAAATTGCCCAGGCTGGGCTTGAACTTGTGATTCTCCTATCTCAGCCTCCTAGAGTGCTGGAATTACAGGCATGTACCACCATGCCCAGCTTCTAATTCCAGGTTTAATGATAATTAAGAATTATCTCAGAGTAGTAATTTATGAGTGGTTTTTTGTTCCTTTTTTGCTTGCCAAGAACTTTTCATTTCTTTTTAAAATATTTATTGAGAAATAATCCGCATACCACAAAATTAGCCCTTGTAATGTGTATGATTCAATAATTATTAGTATATCGGGTTGTGCAACCATCACCACTAGTTTTTGAGTATTTTTATTACCTCAGAAAGAAAGTCCAGTCTATTAGAGTCATTCTTTGATTTCTCATCCACCCCAGGCAGCACTGAATCTTGCTTCTGTCTATAGACTTGCCTTCTTTGGACTTTTGTTGTTTTTGCTTTTTTGAGACAGGGTTTTCCTGTTGTAGTTCAGGATGATCTTGAACCCACTGTGTAGCCCAGGCTAGCCTCAAACTCACACTGATCTTCCTGCCGCAGCTTCCCAGGCGCTACGATTATAAGCATGCACCACCGCGCCCAGCTCTGTTCTGGACATTTTATGCATGTAGATGGAATCATACAGTGAGTAGCCTTTGGTGTCTGGCTTTTTAAATTTAGCATAATGTTTTCAAGGTTCATCCATGTTGTAATGTGTATTAGTAGTAGTTCATTTTGTTTTACTGCTGAATATTTTTCCATTTATGGATATACCTCTTTTATTTATTCATTTATCAGTTGATGGACATTTGGGTTGTTTTCACTTCTTGACTATTTTGAATAATCCTGTTATGAACATTCACATATAACTTTTAGTATGGGTATATAAGTTTTTAAGTTTATTTTGAATGCTTAGGAGAGGAATGGCTAGATCATATAGGTAGTAACTATTTTAATCTTTCAAAAAACTGAAAAACTGCTACAGTTTTCCAAATTAACTGAACCATTTCATAATCCTACCAGTATCAGAGACCTGGCATAGATCCCCAATCACCCAAACATGTGTATGGTGAAGGTTTAAATAATTGAGACAAGTGGTATGATTTTAGGGCTCCTGGAGGATTAAAACCTTGCTGTAGAGTTCAAGACTGGGAATGTCTCCGGGCAGCCCATATTTATTATTTTTTTTCAAACAATGCAGGAAACTGAACAGACCTTGGGAGTGGTTCGAGGACTTTGCCAAGTAGCAAATTATGTTTAATTCAGGAGAACTATCTTACGTTAATTTCGGAGAAGTATCTTAGGAGATCTTCATGTTGCATTTCACTGCAGGAGTGAAATGCTTGTAGCTAGAGTATTCAGTTCATTGGAGTGGGGGCCTGGTGTCCTCACACTTGCCCTTTGAGGCGTCACTTTGTCCTCCAGTCTGCCATGCCCTGGCCATGCTGCGGCCCTGCATGTGTTCAATTCCCAGTTTCCACAGCTCCCAGTGTACCACAGGTATATGAGAGCTACAGTTTTTCCACATTTTTGTCAATACTTGTCATTATTTGACCTTTTGAGTACAACCATTTTAATGAATCTGAGGTAGTATCTTACTTGTTTTTCATGTGCATTTCCCTAGTGACCAAAAATATTGAGCATCTTTTCTTGGGCTTATTGGCCGTTTGTATATCTTTGGAGAAATGTATATTTAAATGTATATTCAAATCCTGTGTCCTGTATCCATTTTTAAATTTATTGATTTTTTATTACAATTATTATATTAGTACACATTTGCAATACATAATGATTACATTCACTATGAGGAGTTCACCCATGTATATAACACATCTCAGTGCTTTTTTAATCCCCACCTTCACCTTCACTTCTCATATTTGCAAAAGCTCCGTGAATTATTTAGGTATTTAGATATAAATTCCTTATCAGAAACATAATTTACAAAAGTTTCCTTGCAAACAAAAATAAATTTCATCTTCCATCCAATGTATTGTCTTTATATTTTCTTGATATTCTTTGAAGCACAAAAATTTAAAATTTTAATCATAACCGTTTGCTTATCCCTTTGTTAGATGTGCTTTTGGCTTCATAGCTAGTCATGCAAAATCATGAAGTTTTATAGTATTAGCTTTTTTACATATTCATATTGAGTTAATTTTTTTATATACGATGTGAACTAATGAGCCGATTTTATTCTTTTATATCAGATTATTCAGCTGTCTCAGAAGCATTTGTTGTGAAAGGCTATTTTTCCTCATTGAATTGTCTTGGCACCCTTGTTGAACAATTGGCTGTAGATCTGAGGGTTATTTTTGGACTCTGAATTCTATTCTGTGAATGCATGTGTCTATTCTTATGCTAGTACCACACAGGCATGACTGCCGTTTTGAAACTGGAAGTATGTGTCCTCCAAGTTTTTCTTCCTTTTTTAAGCTTGTTTTGGCTACTGTGGGTCCCTTGAATTGCCATATGAAATTTAGGGTTTGCTTGTTCACTTCTGCAAAGACATCAGGTAGGTAGGATTTTGATAGAATTATACTGAATCTGTAGGTCATTCATGGAGGGTATTACTCTCAACAATACTAATTCTTACAGTCCATAAATATCAAATGTCTTTTCATTTAGTTAGGTCTTCTTTGGTTTATCTCAACAATATCATATTTTTCAGATTACAGATTTTTTTATGTCTTTTTAAAAATGTCTGGGCAACCTAGTGACTTAGTGAACTGCCATTGCAGAATACAAAAACTAAAAAAGGGCTGGGAATGTAGCTCAGTGCAAAGGCCCTGGGTTCAAATCTCATCTGAGAAAACTTTTTAAAATTAAAAAATAAAAGATAAAATGTATAAAAAAATAAAGTTTATATGCATTTATAAACTAGATTTTGTTTGTTTATTTTTCTGGACCAGTTTCTCTGGCTAAACTATCTAGTATAATGTCCATTAGAAGTGGCAAGAACAGATTATCTAATCTTAAAGCTCTTCTAATAATGAAATTAATCACTTTATTAATTAGTCATCACCTAAATTCATTGGTTTCCATTGATTGAATGTTTATTTTTTGAGACAGGGGCTGCTATGTAGTTTTAGGCTGGTCTTGGACTATGTATCCCAGGTTGGCTGTGAACTCAAGAGTGATTCTTCTGCTTCAGCTCCCAAAATGCTGGGACTACAGGCCTGTGCCACCAAGCTTGGATTGGTCAGATATTTAGAAGTGGGCATGGCTTGAAATATAGGAGGGGAGGGGTGTGTGACAAATATGTATTTTTTAGGACTCAGCCCTGGAGAATTAGAAGTTTTTACCTTTTTTCCCCTAAACACTGTTGAGGATGTTCAAGCTCTACCTTCCCAGGGCAGTTATCAAAAGTTCGGAGGTAGAGAGGTCCACGCATGTTAAGTATATGGACCTTTGCAAAGATGATTTTAGTCCTGAGAGCTCTTGCAGAATCCAGGCCCTCTCCCAGATGCTGCTTATAAACCCAGCAGAGCACTTGTCAAGTGGCAGCCAGTTTCCATGTAGTTAATTCTTGGTTAAAATACAAAGTTTCATGCACTTAACAATTTGGAATCTGTTTTTAGGTCAGTATTGCATGTAATTTATACAAAGAGTTATGAAAATGGTCATATATACCATGACCCTTTAATCTGATTCCTAGGATTTATTCATCAGAAATAATTCAGGAGATAAAAAAATGAAAAAGAAAGAAAAGTTAAACTCTTAAATGTAGCAGGCTAATTTACATAATTGTTAACAATTTCTGTGAGGAAGTATATTTTTATATATGAAAAATGAACATGGATAGATGTTGACAGAAGCAATTACTTACCAGAAGTGATCCTATAAGGTCATATAACAGTATTTACAAAATAATTCATAGTAAAAAACGAACACAGAATTGTATATACACAGGTTATAATAGTTTTACAGTTCTCAGCCTATGTAAATAGTTAGGTTAGTGTCATGAAGGAATTAAAATTCTGGTGCTTAAGAATGACATTTCATACCTGGAATCCCAGCACCTGGGAGGCTGAGGCTGAGGCAGGAGGACTGCTGTGAGTTGGAGTGAGCTATATAGCAAGACCCTGTCAAAGAAAGAAAAAAAGAAAGAAAGAAAGAAAGAGGAAAAGAAAAGAAAAGAAACGAAAAGAAAAGAAAAAAGGAAAGAAGGAAGGAAGGAAGGAAGCTGTGTTTTATTTAAACATATAATATGATCACAATGCTAGTCTGGGCAAAAAGTGAACTGTACTATGACAGCAGCACCTGTTAGAGGGTTAGAAAAATCTCTACACTAACATATAATAGTGAGCACTTAAACTGAGTCACCTCAAGTCTTATCTAAAAAGAAAAAAATTTGTTATTTCGTGGTTTTTTTTTTTTGTACCGGGGATCGAACTCAGGACCTCATGCTTGCCAAGCAGGCACTTAAGCCACTGAGCTAAATCCCCAGCCCATGTATTTTTTTCTGATAGAAAATTTAGAAAATATAGAAAAGTTTTTCTAAATTTGTAAAAACTAATCACTCAGTTCTATCACACAGAAATGACTATAGCTTTGCATTACGTTTTCTATGTGTGTATTTATAGTTACATTTTACATACTGGAGGATGTTTTTTAAATCAGACTTTATTAGTACATTTTGGATATACACAATGATCACATTCACCATAGAGAATTTGTACCTGTACATGATATAACTTGATTCTTTCCCCTTCCATTGGAAGATTTTAAATAGGCTTATTTTTAATCTGTTTTTAGCAAAAACGTTAACGCTATACATTTTCATATCGGTGTGCTGCTAGAGGCTTGCTTTAGACAGCTAGATCCTAGGGGCCTGGAATGGTCTCAAACAGATGCATATGCTTTTTTCCCCCTCTGCTATAGAAATTGGTGTGTTAGCCAAGACCTTCATTGACCAGGGGAAGCTCATCCCAGATGACGTCATGACACGGCTGGCCCTGCATGAGCTGAAAAA
>PVJX010031571.1:0-21138 GCA_004027295.1 Dolichotis patagonum
GCAAGGGGCCCGCGCGGCACTTACGGGGCGGCTCGGCGGCGGCGGCGGCAGCAGGGTGTCCGGCCTGAGGCCTCTCGGCCGCTCGCGCCTTTTCTCTCCGCGCTCCTCGCTGGCCCGCCCGCCTCCTCGCTTCCCGCCCGCGCGCCCCGCGCTCGCTCCCTCCGCCCGGCTCCGCCGCCGAGTGAACTGAAGCCTGCGCCGCGGCCCGGGATTCCCAGAATGCACAGCGCGCCGCTCGTCACATCCCATCCCGTCCCCGCGCGTCCGGACACCCCTCCCCGCGCCGCCTCGCCCCGGCCTTGACCCTGGCGCGCGTTCTCCGCTTCGGCTCTCTCGCGACGTCGGCGGCTCTGTGCTCTGCTGCACCTAGATCGGGGCCCTGGACCTCCGTCTCCGGGCATCGCCACCGCACGCCATCCGCAGACTCGGGCCAGTAAGCCCGAGGAGCGCCCTGAGCCGAGTCGTGGAAAGAGTCAGGTCCTCGGAGGGGCGAATCCCCGGAGCACGTCCCGGGCTCTGCGTCTCCAGGGAGCACCTACTCTATTCCTGGCCCTGAACCGGGTCTTAATTACCAGTGACCACTTTTTCCACCCTAACGGCACAGATTTCCTGCGCCTCGGGTCCCCAGTGTCTTTGGATGCAAGCCATCCTGAAGCCCTTGCGAGCCCAGGATCAACTATTGACCCCCCACCCTCTGCTCCCCTAGGATTCGTCAAAGTCGCCCCAGTGCGTTCATCCCAAGTCGTTCACCCCGAAATCTGGACTTGCTTTGTGCATGGAAGCAATTAACTTCTGCAGCAAATGTTGGCTATTGGCCCTGAGTTCTGATGTATTATTATAATAGAGAAAGTCACACACATTTTATTAAAAAAAAAAAAAAGTACAGACAAACCGAAAGAGGAGTAGCGGCAGCATCAAAATCCATTCGCTTTTCCTAAAGTGCTTTTTCCCCTGAAGGCATTGGTGATCCGATCCATCTGAGCTGCTGAAACAGAAGTCTTTAGTCCCTCCTTTCAAAGTGTGAAGAACAGTAGCAGCCTCTTTATCCAGCTGTGAACCAAATCTGAATGCAGATCCCGCGGGGTTGCGGTGGATTTGCTGAGTCCCTGCTGAGCATTGTGGAGGTAATTGCAGGCTTTCCCATCTTCAGGCAGCAGGGTGGTAACCTTCCCCTCAGCTTGGTACAGTACTTTGCACCATACTTTAGAAGTTTGCAAAGGGGTAGGGTTTTGGCCTAGTGGTGGAGTGCTTAGCCTAGTGTGCTTGAGGCCCTGGGTTAGCTCTCCAGCACTAAAGAGGCAGGGCGGAAAAAGCATGGTAAAGTGTTTTGCCTAACAGTTTGCAAAGCAGGGAGCGGAGGATAAAGCCAAAGGGCACAGCGCCCTGCTGCCAAGTGCAAGGTCCTGAGTTCGATTCCAGGTGGGAAAAAAAAACCCGTTTGCAAAGCAGGGTACATTACATGTCTTTCATATGTTCATTAATTAAATTTTTTTGTAGTACTGAGGACTGAACCTAGGGCCTTTCTCCAATCTCTTTTATATATAAGTATTTATTATTATCATCACTTTGAGATAGGGTTTTGCTAAGTTGCTAAATTGACCAGGGTGGGCTTAAACTTGCAATCCTCCTGTTTCAGCCTCTCAAAGTGCTGGGATTACAGGCATGCATTACTACGCTCAGCTCATTAATCCAATTAAATACTGACAACATTCTTTGTGTCATGCACTGATTTGGGTGTTAGAGATGTAGTGAACATAATGCATAAAAAAATTCTTGCTCTCCTGGAGTTTGAAGTCTAATAGGAAAAGAAAAGCAGTAAGGCAAACAACATGATGTGCCATATGATGTAAATACTGTGGAGAAAAATAAGACAGAGAAGGGAGAGAGGAGTGAGAAATAGGAATTGAAGAGAACACGTCCCTGAGAAGAATATTTAAGTGAAGACCTAAAGAAACTGAGGGAGCAGGACATATGGTTATCTGGGGAAAGAGTGCTCCAAGTACAGTTTGTGATGCAGCCAGTGCAAAGGTCCTGAGGCAGGAACATGTCCAAAATCATATAAGACACAGAGAGTGTAAAGCTGGAATTGACTGAGGAGAAAAATAACAGGAGACGAAGCTGGAGAAATGATGGCGTTCCTGGATTCCCAGGGGAGGGGTGTCAAGGAAGGGGCAGAGACCACCCTACCCTTGTTCTGTCCATCCTTGAACAAGCAACTTAAGTTCTGCAAGGGCCACCAGGAAAGGTTAGAATCCACACTCCTCAAGAGCTGATCTTGTGCCATCCTTACCCCTGTGACCCTCCAAAGCATGCTGTTCTCACTGAACTAGGATTTGTCTCCTGGAACTGTTCAAAGCAGCAGCTCTCTCCAAAAGGTTCCACTATCTCTGTCTCTGTCTCTGTCTCAGTCTCTGTCTCCCTCCTTGTTTCTTGTCCTGCATTTTGCGTCTCCAGCTCTTTGTCCTTAGCACCTACCCCTTCCTCAGACTGGCACAGGGATATACACCAGATGCTTCTTTTTTTGAATTTTTGTTTTTACCAACTGCAAAATAAATCTATGTTCTCCACGGAAAGCTGGAAAATAAAAATGCTGAGAAGATAAAAATCATCCTAAGCACTGCCTAGGAGAATGACTCCTCACCTTTAAGGGGGGAGCAGTTTGCTAAGCTATCCAGGTTCTTCAGATCTACTTAATATTAAACATGTTTGCGCTCCTACTCTGTTTAGTGCTTGTTTCTCTTTTTAAACCTAACATTCCTTTGTGAACACTTTACCAGATACTTATTCTATAACTCTCAAACTATTTGCATTCAGAAACCTTGACTTGAAAATTATTGAAGATCCTGAACTGCTCTTGTTTTGTCATTTATATCTATCAACATTTGGCCTGTTAAGAGCTGGATTTTACTAGCTCAGTGGTAGAACACTTGCTTGCATGTGCCAGGCCCTGGGTTTGGTCCCCAGCACTGACAAAAAATGTTCTATCAGAAATTAAAACAGAAAAATATAAATGTTTACTAATTCTTTTAAAATGGCAGCATATATACAAGTTATATGTAAACACAAATAATGTGTCTTTGTGAAAAATAATTATATTCTCAAACAAAATATTAGTGAGAAGAGTGGTATTGTTTTACAATAGTGTGCTCCTCGTTAATGTCTGATTTAATAGAACATAGCTAGATTCTCACATCTTCTGTCTTTGGTTGTTTTGTTTGACCTATAGGAAGAAAACCTCGCCTTACACAGATATGTATTTGGAACAAAAAATCCAATAGCTCTTGCAGCTAATTAAAGATGCTCTTCTTTGATACCACGCCACAATTTGAGAAGAAATATTTTCTAAAGTTAATCACAATGTAGAATCTGAAATCAATCAGCAAACCTTTAAACTGAGTTACATTAAAATCCAGTGGTCTATCTTAAATCTTGAATGAACATTTTAGCCATGCATGATTTGGCAAAATCCGTACATTGGTCATTTGGAAAATATGTATTTGTTAAGTTACACAGGACCTCCAACTGTAGATACAGTTCATTGTAAGATATTGGAAAACTCCATCTGTTAATATCACCCCTCACCTCATCTGGAGGTTTTCCAGTATTGAGAAGATGTCAAGCTCATGGTGGCAGTTACAAGTTTCCCTAAATTGTAGTTTTTGCGTAAGAGCTCAAAGTTATTATTGGCAACAATAATGTTACCGAGATTTTCCTTGCGTATACAGAACTGCATGATGATTTTCATGGACTTGAGCAGTTTTACATACACGAGATTCTTCCTCCAATAAAAACTACATTAGTGTAAAGATAAACATGTTAATTTTACATATTAAAACTGTGCCTCATGGAGGATTGAGCTCCAGACACACTCAAGTCTGAATAACCCTAGTTCATCAGTCAGGCCCAACTTTTCCCTTAGAAATAACACCAAGGCTCCTAGATGTTAAAATTTCAAGTCAAAAGAAAATGAAAGTTCATTCTTTTATTTCAAGAAAGTACTTTAATAGATATTATTATATATTTACCAACTGGGTATGGTGGTGCACACCTGTAATTCTTGCTGAAAGGCTGAAGCAGGAAGATTGGAAGTTCAAGGTCAAACTGAGCAACTTATCAAGACTATATATATTATATAACTATGCGGGCATAAAATGTAATTTCTATCTCTTCATGAAGGATTGGGTCCAAGAAGGCAAAAGTGCCTGCAGTCCACAAAAGCATTGTGCATCCTGGCTGTCAGATACACGGCTGTTTCCCTTCAGGTAGCCAGCCCAGTTTGTTAGAGGGCAGTTGTTTGCCTGCTTCCCATTTAGTCATATGCACTATTTTGAGATGTGTCCTGAAGGACTGAGACTTAATGAAATGAATATAAGAATAGTTTTGATTTTCCCAGTCTCCAAAACGGGTTTCTCTTGAGAATCACTGCTCCACAACATCCTGGAGCTGGACCATCCTTATTTAACCAATGATTGCTTTTCCCTTTCTCCTTCCTCTCTCTCTCCTTCTTCCTTTGTTCTTCCTCCTCTTTCTCCTTCCCCTCCCAGGCTGTTTCTGACTCTATTTATTATAAAGACACAGACACAATGAACATCCTTAGAGATATATCTTGTGCACTCTGCATTTTAGGGATAAACTTTTAGGGGAAAAACTGCTGGGTCAGAGACCTCAGTCTCAAAGCTTTGACAGAAAGGCCGTAAGATCTTGCCAACACTCAAGACAATGTGTTGTATGTGAATAGGGCAGCATTCCTGGTTTCACCTTGAGTGTTCAAAATTTCAGTGATCTGGGAGGCATACAATGGATGAGTCACCCATTCCCGTGGTTTCTGTCAACTCTTGCCCTGAAGGGCAGGAGGCAGTCTATGGTGAGTTCCTAAACTTTTGATGGGCACACATCTGACCAAGAAGAGCCTGTGTGTGCAAGGGGCTTGGGAGCCCAGGAAGAAGTCAGCATACCCCTGGTCTTTCCCCTCCCAGGCTGTGCCCCCATAGACAAACTGCTGCACTTCGTGCTACCCAATGGACTCATTCGGCCAGTGATATCTCTATTCCTCACTTGATTATTTCAGAGATCTCTTCTTCTTTGATCTGCAGTTGGTGGCAATATCTGACACTGTCCCTGCATTTCACAGCTTCTGCTTTTCCTGAGTTTGCTAAGCTGTGACTGCCCAGCACCAAGAGAGGTGTAGGTGAATATTTTTCCTTGATGAGAAAAAACAAAGGAAGCCCTGCTGGAGTGTGTGAGAGGCAGGGAGGGCCTTCCCAATCCTAGAGACCTCTCTAGGTTTGGCCTGTGGTCTCCTCTAGCCCCTAGTTGGAGTTGAGTAGAAAATACAGTGTGAACCACTGGGGTCACTTTCAGAGCTGTAGAAGTGAAAGAGCAGTGGTCTGTGGAGCATCGTAGGTTCCTGAGACCCTTTTATGTGGTCTGTGGGTCAAAACTACTTTCATAATAGGATGGAAGTATTTGCATTTTTCACTGTGTTAATATGTGGTTTGATGATACAAAAGCACTCAGGCAGCAAACTGTTGGTGTCATGGCGTGGGCCGTGGAACTGGCCCCAGGCAGCGGGTCAGCAGTCAGAGCATTCTTCACCCATCTTTCCCCACTCTGCTCCCCTCACCTAGTTCCATTTGAGTCCAGAATGTCCTTGATGAAATAAATTTTAAAAGTTTTAAATATTATCTCTTCTGCCATGAACTTGACAGCTTCACAATACATAAAAGCTTCTCTGAGGAGACATGTAATAGTATTATTTAATGTAATTTAAGTTGTATAATAAAGTCTGTAAACATTTATAAGATCTGAGCAGTTTTTCCAAGTGGTGAATGTATGAGGCTACAAAAACATCCATAGGTAAAGAGATTCTTTCAAAATATGAACTGTGCCAGTATATTTAATGTCACAGTAGAAAAGTTAGTTTTTAGATTCTATATAACTAGTAAACTTTTAAGAACTGGCTACTTGTTTTGACACCGAATCCGATAACCTTTGACATGGAATCAGATAACCTTTGCTCCTTTAATTTGTGGATGTCAGGTATTTTGTTCCAGCAATGAGAAAGTAACTAAGAAAACGAGTATATGTATGTGTATGTATGTGTATATAGATGCTTGATTTTTACTCTACCTGCTGAAAGGGGCAGGAAGGGAAAATGTGCCTGTAGTAATTAGCACATCTAGTTCCGGATGCTGGTTTCTAATGCTTTGCCTGCTAAAAGGAGGCAGGACTGATCCTAGGGCTTATGTAGATAGTACTGTACAGGATGAGTCTGGGTAGCTTGTCATGCCACGTAGTAAGGAAGTAAACACACACACATACACACACTCACGCACGCACGCACAGTGACTAAGGCATGTTACAAGAACAACAGGGAATCCCATGGCCAACGTGCGACAGTGAAAGATTTCTGAGTCCATACTGAAAATAGTCTATATACGTTTAGTCTGTACATATTTACATATGGAGGGGAAGAAAGATCTCTGGTGGTAGCTGAGTGCTGAGTGGCACCTGGAAATGCAGAGGGATCCCTGACACTGGAAAAAAGCATTTTACAACCTCATAATAAAGGTTGGATTAGGCAAAAATCATCAGTAGACTCTCAGTTTCCTACTACTGCTACAGCGAATTATCATAAACTTAGTGGCTTAAAACGAAACATTTATTAACCTAACTTGTGAGGGTCAAAAGTCCTAAAATCAGCAAGACTTTGTTTCTTCTCAAGTCTGTAAGGGAGAAGCGCTTTCCTTGTCTTTTCCAGATTTATTCTTAGGTGTCTGGAACCTTTAGTATTATTGTAAATAATACTGCTTTTAAAAATTTCTTTTTCCTATGCTCATAGTCTTGTCAGCCATAAGTAACGATAGTTTTGCCTCCTTCCTCACTTCTCATATACCTTTTACCTTGCCCCATTGCACGGGGTAGAAACCTCCAGCTCAAAAATAAAAGTTTCAACATTTTACCATTAAGTATGATGTTAGCTGTACATTTTTTATAAATCTAAGTTACTAGTTTGATTACTATTTTGTCTACTCCTAATTTGTTAAGAGTTTTTAAGAATCATATGTGATTATTGAATTTTATGTAATGTGTTTCTACATATATTGAAGTGATTTTACGAATTTTTAATGTGGTGAATTGCACTGATTATTAATCTGGTAGAACACATTTTCTGTTTTATAGATCAAAGTCATTTTAGTGAAAGATGATGGCCTCTTCTTTTTTATGATGATTTTCTTTAGTATTAAGGTTATTCTGATTCATAAAATGAAGTAAGGTATATTTCAACTCCCTGTGTTAAAAAAAACTTAATTCTCCAGAACAACTTTAGGTTCACAGCAAAACTGAGAAGGAGGGCACAGAGATTTCCCAGACAGTCCTTACCCCTACACACACACAGCCTTCCCCATTACCTATGTCCCTCACCGAAGTGGTATATGTGTTACAGCTGATGAAACTATGCTGACCACTGCTGTCGGCCAAAGACCGTCGTTCACATTGTGGAGCTCTCTCGGTGTTAGACATTTCATATATTTGGATAAATATATAATGATGATACAGCCCTGTCAGTATAATCTCACACATGTAGTTTTAGTACTCTAACAGTCTCTGTGCTCTGCCTATTCATTCCACCCACTGTCTAAAATTGCCTTTTTCAGTATATCTTATGTTGGAATACAGTATGTGGCCTTTTCAGCTTGGCTTCTTTCAGGTAATAGTATCATTTGAAGTTGCTCCAAGTCTTTTCATGACTTGCTAGCTCATTCGTATCACTGTGGAATAATATTCCATTGTTTGGATGTACTCAGTTTATTTACCCACTCACGTATGAAAGGACATCTTGTTTGTTTTAATTTTTGGCAATTACAAATAAAGCTGCTTCCAACATCTGTGTTCAGTTTTGTGTGGACATAAATTTTCTACTCCTGTGAGTAAATACCAAAGAGCAGAATTTCTAATTGGATGGTAAAAATATGTCTTAGTTTGTAAGAAAGTGCCGAACTGTCTTCCAAAATGGGTGTACCACTTTGCAATCCCGCCAGTGATGAAACAGAGCTCCTATTAAGTCACTTTTTTTTTTTTACAGTGTTTGATATTACCAGAGTTTTGGATTTGGGCTGTATTAATATGTTTGTAGCAGTACCTTGTTTCAGTTTGCATGAGATGACTATGTGTACATGATGGGGAGTGTCTTTGCATATGCTTGTTTTCCATTTTTGTGTATTTTAGGTTGCAATCCTTTACCAGATAGTTTATCCCAGTCTGTGACTTTCTTTTCATATCTTTAGAGTATCTTTTGCAGAGAAGAAAGTTTGATTTTAATGAAGTCTAACTTATAAATTATTTCTTCCATGAATTGTGCCTCTGGTGCTAAATCTAAAAAGTCATCATGAAACCCAAGTTTATCTACAAATTCAAGCTTCTTCTGTCTTACAGGAGTTATATAGTTTTGTTTTACATTTAGTTCTTTGAATGATTTCAATCAAGTTTTTATGAAGAGTATATGTCCTGTGTCTAGATGATTATTGGTTTTATTTTGCATATGAATATTCAGTTGTTTCAGCACTGGTTATTGAAAACTTTCTGTTCTCAATTGTTATTACCGTAGCCCCTTTCTCAAAGATCAGTTGACTGCATTTATGTGAGTCTATTTCTAGGTTCTATCTTATCTTCTTATCTTATAGTTTTGTCTATTCTTTCACTAATATCAACTTATTATCAGCTAATACTGTCCTGATTATGCAGTTTTGTAATAAGCTTTGAATTTTGATTGTGTTGGCTCTTCAACTTTACTCTTCTTTTTCAGTGTCATGTACATCATTCTGAGTTTTTTTGTATCTCCACAGAAACTTTACAATTATTTTGTTGATATCCTCAAAATAACTTTCTGGGATTTTAATTTGGATTATTCTCCTTAGTTTTTAAATTTTCTAGATGAGTTTGTATTGGGTTGTTTTTAATTCCTTATAAATTTGATGGAAAATACTAGTAGAGTCATCTGGAGTTTTGTTTGGTAGAAAGGTTTTTGATTACAGATTCTACTTCTTAGGTTAAATACTAGGCAAATTATTTTTAATGTATGTTTTTGGCTAATTTTTCCCTAGGAATTAGTTCATTTCAACTGAATGTTTGGTTATTGGCATTAAATTACTAATAATTTTACTTGATTTTCTTTTTTAGGATCTATTTTTTTTAGGATCTATTGTTATAAACCTTAATTTTTATTTCTAATAGTGTGTTTGTCTTTTCCACTTTTTAAACAGTCTTGCACATGTTATCCGTTTTATTATTCTGCTCAAAGAACCAACTTTACTGATCATCTTTAATTATTTCTTAATTCATTAATTTCTGTTGGTTTGTTAATTATTTGCTTCTGTCTACTTTGGTGGGGATTAATTTTTGAACTTTCTGTTGGTGTACAGCCCACTTGCAAAAAAGTACACTCATCTTAAGAGTGTAGCTGTGTGCATTTTTCTCAAGGTGAATATACCTGTGTAACCTGCACTTAAAGTAAGAGACAGACACTACTAGCATCCAGAAACTCACCCTCTGGGTTTCTTTCAGTTTCTAGTCTCCAAGAGTAGACATCATCTAACTTTTGACATCATGTGTTTATTTCATCTCTCTGACTTTCCATAAATGGAATAATATAATATATATTGCTTTGTTTCTACTTCTTTTTCTCAGTCTGTTATCTAAGAGTGATTTGTGCTATTGCATATGATAATGGTTCATTCTTTTTAGTGCAAAGTAATATTCTATAGTGTTATATAAATATGTCATCTCAGCAGGGGCTGCCTTTTCAGTGTATGTGTGTGTATGTGTGTGTGTGTGTGTGTGTGTGTGTGCACATGTGTGTGTGTGTGTGTGTCATGTCTTTCTTTTTTATTAAAGTCTTTATTGAGGTAATTGTATATCTCGAACCCAGCCAAGAGCCCCAATTATCAATATCGAAACCCAGCCAAGAGTCTCAGTTGTCAGTCCCAAGAATGTCACAAGAAAAGTGAAAAACAGAGGCAAATATCCTATTCCAACAATGGCTGGGAAGTCAATGTCTCTGGATCCGACTTTTTCCACTCCTAAAAAAAGCCACTATTTATTTGGTCTATACAGTGATAGGTGGGGCTAGCAAAGGATTACAGTTCATCCAAAACTCTGACTCCAGTGGGCATAGATAATCTTATGTTTGAAGTATTTTGACCTCAGTATATCCTGTGATGATTTAAGAAGGTGTAGATGATCTTATGTCTAGAAGTATCTTGTCCTTGAGTATAATCCTGAGATGATTTAAGAAGACGCAGATGATCTTGTGCTTGGAAGAGTCAATGGGAAATCCCAGATGGGTGGTACCACCAATTACAATCCTTCCTTTCATCCCACAGGGAAATACACAAAACCAGTTGCTGTGAATTTGTAGTCCCCAACAATTGTAGACTTACATACAATTATGAGTAGTGATACAAAAGAATTCCTTGTAACTTTGCTCATTTTCCCATGATAGTAACATTTTATAAAATCTATAATATAGTAGTTGAATATGTGCTAGTCTAAAAGCACAACCAGGATTTTAACATTGAAATAATGCCAATATTATATCAACATTAACATGAAGAGATCATTAAGATGGTACACTATTAATATAAAATTCAGTATTATATTGATTTCCCCTAATTTATTCTGTTCATTTGTGCATTGATATACAATGTTATCCAACATATGGGTTCATGAATCTACCACTATGGTTAAGATACTTAATAAGTTCAAACCAAACCATGTTATTCTTTTATAACTCCAACCCCTTCTCTCCCTCTTTCTTACAATCCTTCTAACCTCTAGAAGCCATTAATACACTCTCTGTTTTTATAACTTTTTCATTTCAAAAATTTCACCAAAGCCAGGTGTCATGGTACTTGCTGGCCACCCCAGATACTTAGAAAACTGAGGCAGAAGCATCACAAATTTGAGGTCAATCTGTTCAGTTTAGCAAGACTCTGTCTCATTTTTTAAAAAATTAATAAAAGGGGATGGGATGTAGCTCAATGGTAAGTGTCCTGGGTTTGATTCCTACCATGGCAAAAAAAAAAAGACATAAAAATAGAAAATAGAAACACACAAGCATACAAAATGCAACACTTTGGGATTGGCTTTTTATACTTACCGTAATAATGTGGCAGATCATCCAATTGATAACAGTCGTTTGTTCCTTTTCATTGCTGAGTAGAATTTTGAGGTTATGCATACACTATTGTTTGGTTTTACCCGGTGAAAGGCACCTGGGATTATTCCAGTGTCTATTATACAGCTATTATGAATATTCTGTACATATTTTTATATGAACGTAAGTTTACATTTCTCTGAGACTGATGTCTAAGATTGCAACTGCTAGGTAAATGACGACTGTACATTTTACTTTACTTTGTTTTATACTGGAGATTGAACCCAGGGACTTTACAGTAAGCTACATCTCCAGACTCCTATCTCCTTTTATTCTGAAACAAGTTCTTGTTAAGTAGCTAAATTATCCAGGATAGACTCAAGCTTACAGTCCTCTTGCCTCAACTTCCCAGAATGCTAGGGTTACAGCCATGTGCCACCACGACTTGATGATACTTAGTTTTATAAGAAACTGCCCAACTCTTTTCTAGAGTAGTCAGACTTTTTTACATTCGCACCAGCAACACAAGAGCAATCGAGTTTTTCTGAACCCTTGTCGTCATTTGCTGTTGTCACTATTTTGTATTTTAGTCTTTCTGGCAAGCGTAGTACAGTACTATCCCATTGCAGTTTTAATTTGTATTTTCCTAATGACTAATAATAGCGAATATTTTTCATGTTCTTACTTGCCATCTGTGTAAGCTCTTCAGTGAACTTTCATATATTTTGTGCATTTTGTAAAAAAAATTATTGTTGCATTCTGAAGGCCCTTTTTAGATTCTGCATATCAATTCTTTGTGAAATTGCAAATATGTTTACAAATATGGCTTTCCACCGTCCCAGTATGCAGCTTGTCTTTTCACCCAATTCACCTTAGTTCCCACAAAACAAAAATCCTTAATTTTGATAAAGTTGAATTTATCAATTTTCCCTTTTCCAGATTATGTTTTTGATACACTAAGAACTCTGTTTCTACCCCGAGATCACAGAGATTTTCCCCTTGTTTCTAAATATTTTTATATTTTAATATTTTATACTTACTTCTATGATCTATTTTAAGTTAATTTTTATATGAAGTCTGACCACGCTGAGTCTTTACCACGTTGAGTTTTCTAATCCATGTACAATAGTGCTATAGTTTGGATCTGGAATGGCTCCCAAAAGGCTCACGTGTTAAAGGCTGAATTCCCAGAGGGGTGCTGTGGTGAGATGGTAAAAACTTTAAATTCCTAGTGGGAATCTTCTGGTTTTTGTGGCTATGCCACTGAGTAGGCTGATGGGACCCCCGCACTTGCTTCTTCCTCTGTGTTTCACGTCTTGGCAGTGAGTGAGCAGTTTCACTGTCCCTCACGTTCCTCGCCATTATGTGGGGCCCTGCCGGCCTTGCCAGAGCAATGAGAACAACTGGCCATACGTGAAAACCTTCAAAGTAGCCAGAATAACCCTTCTCTTTACATTAGACTGTCTCTTTTTTAATCCTCCACCATATGTAACTACAACTGGGTTTTGAATATTGTCCTTATATCCAGCAATTTTATTAAATTCACTCGGTAGTATGTAAATTTTAAAATTCCACTTACACATATATTTCATCTAGAAACAATGACAATTTTATTCTTATCTTTCTAATCATGTCTTTTGTTTAATTTTGATGGGCAATTGCTTTGGTTAAAATTTTCTGGGTAACGTTAAATTGAAGTACTGATAATTATCTTTTTCTTGTAACAGTGAAAAGCTTTCAATATTTTGCTATGAAGTATTACATTCAGTTAATTTTTGAAATACTATTTATTGGATTAAAGAAGGCCTCTTATATTCCTAATGTGCTAGAACTTTTTTTCTTTTACTCAGGAAAACCTGTTGAATTTTGTTTTTCTGCATATCCTGGGATGGTCATATATTTTTCCTTTTCTTTAGGGTAGCAAGTTACATTGATCAATTTTTTAATGTTAAAGCACTATTGTAGTTCAGTGATAAACTCCACTTGGTTATGATGCATTAACTTGTTCTAATTTAGGAGATTCCGTCTTCTCTGTTTTATTTAAATATCCATATGTTTTTTAAATTTTATTTTAAGGGGGGTAAAATTAAACACAACAAAACAGAACAGAATGGCACATAAGAAAGCATAAATTTCAAAGCTAGACAACCAGAGATCTTCACTGTCATTATTGTCTCTTGTTTTCTTCCAAATGGTTGTCCTTATCTTTGCATATGGGGAGCTCATACTAAATACCATAGCCAATCTTTTCACAGGATGTGTAGTTCACTGGCTCCCACTTGCTAAGGGAGGGGCAGGGGGGGACATGGGACGTGGGACAGGATGACTTGAGATGTTTGATTCTCAGCCTTTGCGCGCTGGCAGGATCACAGCCACCCCACAGAGAGGGGAGAAGCTCCTTGTTCTCCCGGCACCCCGAGTCACCGCATGGTGCAGGTCCCGAGGCGCCAGGGTCTCTCTCCTGCAGGCCTCTGAAAGTCTGCCACACTCACCTGCTATTGCTATCTGATGAACTGACCATTACATTTCCAAAGTTGTGAAGTGGCCAACAGACCACAGAAAGAATTCTCTTTAGGCTCCTGTTTGAAACCAACAGCTATAGCAATCTGCTGGTCTTGCTTCAGGGTCACTAAATATCCATATTTTTTGCAGTATGTTTATGTGATTTTCTCTCAGGATTATGCTGACCTCACCAGAACAGTTGGGAAGTATTTTGTCTGTTCCAACACTCCTTTGGAGAACAGACTGTTATTTTTTCTCTAAGTGTATTATTTTCATGGATTTCTTGTGATGTTAGTTGGTTTTGGATTCTTTTTGTGGGAAGATTGTTAATAACAGTCAGTTTCTTTGACAGACCAGAATATTTCACATCTTCTATCAGGTTTTGGTAAATAATGTTTTTCAAGAATTTTATCCAGTTTATTGACAGTATTAAACTTCTTGATGCAAAGTCATTCAAAACATCCCCTTGTTATTCCTTTAATACAGTATTTGTCGTGCTATGGTTCCTCTCATCTTGGATGTTGATACTTTGGGCTTTCTGTCCTTTATCTTAAGTATTTCTAGAGGCTGACCTTTATTTTACAGAACACAATTTTGCCTTTATTTTCTCTATTAAGGTTTCTTTTTGATTCATCTAATTTCTACATGTATTCTTCCTTTAACTTGCATTGGATTTAACATACTGTTGTTTCTCTAGCTAACTGAGAGAATCTTCGTAGAACACTGATATGAAATTTTCTCTGTTTTCTAGTATATTACGTAGAACTATAAATTTCCTGGTTAGTTGTATACTTTTTGGTACATGATAGCTTTATTACTATTCAAATATTTTTTCATTTAGTTCTAGTTTCTTCTGTAGTGCATAAATTATTTTTGAACTCAAAGATTATTTTTGATTTTAAGGCACTTGAGGATTTTGTTGTTTACTTCTAGTTTAATTCTATTGTACTTAGAGAATATACTGTGAATGATTGTACACATTTGAAATTCATTGTGATTCTTTATAGTTCTGTAGATGATCTTTTTCTTAAAATTTTGTTTGCACCAGAAAATATGAATTCTTCCTCATTTGGTGCAGTATTTGATAGATGGCTATTAGGTCAAGTTTATTAATTTTATTTTTTAAATGTACTTTTTGATTTATTATCTTATTATTCTATCAGATATATAGAATGTTACATTAAAGTCTTCCACTGTGATGGTGGATTTTTCTATTTCTGTTTTAGTTATTAGTTTTGATTTTACATATAAACATATACACATGTATTTTACATAGTAAAGCTCTTTTATTAATTATATATGGATTAGGATGTGGCATTATCCTGATGAACTCATTTGAACTATTATGAAAGCTTTCTTTTTATTTTTGGTAATGCATTTTACAATCATTATTTTGGGCAGTGCACTTAAATTTGATATTTGTACAGTATTTTTATATCTGCTCTTTTCTAGTCTTAGAATGGTATGTTTTTCCAAGCTTTGTTTTAAAAGTTTTGGAGTCCAATATTTAGAGTTTTTCTCTTGTTTTCAAGAGAAAACAAATCAGGGTTTTCTCTAATTATTCTAATAATTCTCTATTCTAATAATTATTCTAATAATTCTCTATTTGTTTTCCAGAGAAAACAAATTAGGCATAATATGGGTTTCCAGAAAGACAAAAGCAACAGAATATCTTCATCTAATATATATATTATATCTATATTTATTGAAAGGAGAAAGATGAGAGGGGGGTTATTGACTGCAATCTGTAGCTCAGTGTATCAGTAGAGTAAATATATTTCAAATGTTAAAAAGGAAATAAAACAACTGACAATTATAATTTAGTTGAAGGAATTTTATGGATTCTATATATAAGTTATTTCTCAGTTATATATCTTAAAATATTTTATTTGAATCTGTGGCTTTGCCTTATTTTCTTCATGTATCTTTTGATAAATACAGGCTTTTAATTTTGATAAATTTTACGTTACCCATGATTTCCTTTATAGTTACATTTTTTCTGATTTACCTAAGAAACCTTTTCCTAGTTCCAAGTCATGAAGATATTTTTCTGTTTTCTCCTGACCTATTTAAGCTTTAAAATTTTACACTTATGTTTATGATCACAAATTAAATCATGAATTAAATCCTGCATGTAGTGAGAGGTAGGGACTGAAGTTCATTTTATCCCACGTTGATTATAGTGGCTCCATTTGATGAAAAGACTTCTTTTTCCGTATTTCTTAATTTAGTACTTTTACTGAAAACTAATTGGTTATATAAATGTGATTCTACTTCTGGACCCTCTATTTAGCTCCTTTGCTCTGTTCATTTATTCTTGCACCATTACTAAATTTTGTTGATTGTTACAATTTTATACTGTCTTCAAGTCAAGTAAAGTCCCACCATTCTGTTTACTTCTTTATTCTGTTAGTGTGGTGGAATCCATTATATAGGAAATCAACCTGTATTTCTGAAAGACACTTTACTTTGTTATGATGTATTATCTGTTTTATATATTTCTGGACTTGACTTGCCAATATCATGGTAGAAAGATTTTTTAAAAAATCAATTGTCATGAGAGATATTGGTTTACAATTTTATTTTTTAGTAATATTTTTGTCCAGTATTGTTATCAAGATTATTTTTGCCTCATAAAATAAAGAAGTGTTCCTTTTTTCTCTACTTTTTGAAGGAGTTTATGTACATTTACATTCTATCCTTCCTTATGTATTTGGTAGAATTCACCAGTAAAATAATTTCAATTTTGAGGAATGTTTTTGTGTGTATATGTCTGAAGAGTTTTGACAATGTTAAATCTTTTGACAGATATAAAATCATAAAATAATTCAAATTTGGTTTTAGTTTTTAAACCCTTTTCAAAATCATGGACACACACACATGTATATATGTATACATATATAACAAAATATACCATCATAATAATTTTTTTTGGTACCAGAAATTGAACTAAGTACTTTGCACTTGCCAGGCAAGCACTGCATCGCTGAGCTACATTCCTGGTCATTTTTAGCAACTTTTTAGCATGCAGTTTAGAGCATGAAGTACCTTTATACTGTTGCACAACCATCACCACCATCCACCTGGAGAACTTTTTTATCTTCTAAATTGAAACTCCATACTTATTTACTCTTCATGCCTCTGGCAAACGTCATTCTACTTCCTATCTCTGTTCATTTTAGGATGAAAGGTATTTTTTAAAATATGCCTACTTCATCTAAGTTACTACATTTATTTATATAGAGTTATTCATAACATTCTTTTTCCCTTTTAATGTCTGTAAGAATTGCAATGTTATTTCCTCTTTTATTCCTGGTGTGTTGATAATTGTGCTTTCTCTTCATTATTTTCCCTTCATCTATCTGACTAGAAATTTATCAATTCTATAAATCTTCTCAAAGATTCAACTTTTGGCTTAGTCAGTTTTCTTCACTTCTTGTTTTCTATTCATTTGACTTTTTTCTTGTCATTACCTCTTTCCTTCCACCTATTTTGACTTTTATTTGCTTCTCAGTTTAAGTTTCCTAAGGTAGGAAGTTGAGTTATTTACTCTAAATTCTTTTGTGTTTGTTATTATTAGTAATTAAGCTGTCTTCTCCTTTGAGGAGTCCAGATTTCTGTCATATGTATGTCAAGCAGCCAAACCATTTGGTATTCTGCCACAACGTCTCTAAATTCTTATTTTCTTCATTTTATCTTTCCCTTCCCGTATAGGACAAATGCTTTTGCTGCATCCTGAATTTCACTGACCATCATTTCTGCCGTTTGCAGCCTACTGTCAAGCATACCCAATCATTTTATGTCAGTCACTAACTATACTATTCATATCCAACATATTTATTTTCTTTTCTCCACTGAGATTCTTCACTCATATGTCCATCATCTTCTTTAAACCTTAAATTTATCTATAATAGTCACTTAAAGCTTGCCTACTATTTGCAACATCTGGGTCATCTCAGTGCTCATTTCTTTAAATTGGTTTTTTTTTTTTCAGTGTGGGTCTTTTTTTTCACAAGTCTGTTAGTTTTTAACTGAATAGTGGAGAAGAATAGTATTTCGCAGAAACTTTAAATTCTGTTATATCCCTCCCAAGAATAATTCTGTTCTAGGAAGAGTTCGTTTAGCTGTACTCAAACTTCCAATTTTTTATTTCGTATGGTCAACAGCAGACGGAAATCTCTGTTTATATTTTTCAGATCCAAGCTACTGCTCGTTTATTTTTCACCTCCAGGGTCTCCTTGTCCATGTGTAACTTTGCAGTCATGAAAGGACATCATTTAGTTAATCTCTTAATTAATCTTATATGCAGAGTTTGAGGTTTTAGATCCTCTTTGCATCTCTTCCTTAAAAGATTCTGACCCTAACTTTTGGGGTATTTTTGACAGCCTTGAACACTACTTACTATTCTAATTTGCCTGAAAGGATAAACTGCATCAGGTTACTCTGAGAGGTGAGAGGTTGGTGGCGGTAAGCTTTGCTATAGTTTGAGCATCCACCCCACCCTGAGGTTTCGTGTTGGAAGCTTGGTTTCCAGTGTGCCGGCGTGAGAGGTGGTGGAAACATTAAGAGTGGGATCCGAGTTAGAGGTCACTGGAGGTACTGCACTTGGAAGAGATTGCCGTAGTTCTTGTAGGATCCCCCGTTAGTTTGTAAGAGAGGGACTGTATTGTTATAAAAAATCAAAACTGAACCCTCTCTGCCCCATGCCCCATGGCTTCCTGTCTCACCATATGGTCTCTCGCTCTGCGTCCACACCTAATGTTTTTTATACCATTCTCAGGAGGTCTCCAGAAGAGCTGAGCCAATGCCAACATCTCATTTTTGAACGTCTGAAACCATGAACTAAATAATTCTCTTTTTGAATACATACTTTATCCTCAGGTATTTTATTATAGCAGTGGAAAATGAGTGGATGCAATTGGCCTCTCCAGTTCTTTAACCCACAAGCCAATAAAGCTGTGGCTTTTTGCCATGTGCACCACATTATAGGCTGAGTAAACTTACTGCTTATTATAGCTTGTGTCTAGATGTCCCCTCAAAGCCTCATGCTGTCATAGAGTTTTTGCAGAGGTGGCTGAATCTACAGTGTGTGATTGATTCATAGCACAGTACTGGGATTGCAGGATCAGTCCACTGATTGGATTGACACTGCCCTAATCCCGGTGGACTGGGTACAATATAAGGTACAGAAAGAGGTTTGTCTTGCTCTCTCTTGTTGCTTTTGCTGTCTTCTACTGCCATGTACAGATGGCCCTCTGCCATGTCACCCTGCTATGGAGCCAGCTATGTTCTGAAACCTCTGCAAAGGAATCTTTTAACTCTGGGCATCAGGTATTTTGTCTTAGCAATGAGAAAAGTAACTAAAATACTTCTTAACTATTACAGTTCATCTTTCAAGGGTAGACCACCTCCAGTTTGTTCACTTTCCAGTGCTTCAAATAATACCAATAATATATAAAACCCTTCTAGATTTCAAAGGTTGTTATCTGCTGAAGGTTAGTTTGACCAGAAGCTAGAATTCTTCATGTTTAGTTTTAAATATTATATTCACTTAGTCCTGTATAATCTTTTTGGTTGGCAATTGTTTAACAACTTCAAGGATATAATTCCATTATCTTTTATTTTAAGTGAAAGAAGATGATGTATTTAAAGGTGGGGAAGGAAGAAAAGAGAGATGACAGATGGCTACTCTGGATGAATAGGGAGAAATTGCTCCTTTGTTTTATTAATATTTCATCTCTCTTACCGATGAAACACACAGACATGTGTATCTTTTGAGGATGATACGTCCATTTTCTATGTCTACTTTCATGACTTCACTTTGTTTTTTGTTTTTCACTGGTTTTATGATAATGTCTTTAAATGTGAGTTTTTTATATTTATCTTTTTTGAGTTTTACTGTATTTCTTAAATCTGTGGTTTGATGCATTTCATAAGGTTTATAGTATTCTTGGTCATTATTTCCTTTAAAATTCTTTTGCCTAATTCTCTCTCTCTTCTCTCTCTTTTTAAGTTTACACATGTGTTAGCCTTCTTAAGTGTATTCTTCAGCGTTCTAACCTGTAGTCCTGATTCCCCATCATTCAATTCTTTTTTCTCTGTGCTTCAGCTTGCATACTTTCGATTTAACCTGCCTTCTGATTGTATCTTCTGTTTTCTTTCTTTAGGACCCTCCAAAAATGGGCCCTGAAATAGAATTTAAGAGAAGTTAACTTATTTAAATTTGATCCCAGAAAATATCAGTAATGTGATGGGCAAGTGAGGCAGAGAAGCAAACATAGTCACTAAAGAATACATTACCAGCAAATTACCACTCTGAGTAACTGGGCTTTGGATCAGTGTAGAATACATACTTTGTTGTTTCCCATCTCAGGGATGCGGGAGCTGAGACATTCATTCACTAACTTCCATTAATCATTTGTGGAGATCTGTTTCTAGGAGACATTATTAATTCTCTGGCCCTTGTAGCCTATGGTGTACCTTGGCAGCAAAGGCTCCAGCATCCACAGAAATTCACCCAATTGTTGAAAGTTAGGTCACTGTGCACTGCAATGGCGTAGCTCCAAGGAATCTGACCAGGGCACTCATTAATAGCACTTACTGTAGTCCACTTGGTTTTTTTTTCTTTTTTTTAAAATTTTATTTAAAGAGAAAAAAACCCAAACAAAACAAAATAAATGGTAGCAACAATACAGAAGTCCAAGGAAAAAGGAAAAGAACCAAAAAACAAAACAAAAAAAACACTAAGAAATCATTACTTGACAAATTACATACTGACATCTTGGAAATAGTTGTTCCAATTACAAAATTAAGACATGCAAATTAGACATTCAAACAGTGACACTGTTAACAGTTTTGCTCCACGATCTGACAAAAACAGCAATATGGTCATCCATCCTGTACACTCAAACATACATGAAATTATATCTAAAGGGTAAAATTAAACACAACAAATCAGAACAAAGCGGGTCACAAGAAAGCAATGTAAGAGACATAAATTTCAAAGCTAGACAATCGGAGATATTCACTCTCTATCATATTGACTCTTGTTTTCTTCCAAATAGTTGTTCATATTGTCACATAAAGGGAATTCACATGAAACAACATAGTATGGAACTGATCTAAGCAGGACAAGGAGGGCGTTTCAGGTCTTCAAGACCTGACAATATGGAAGCCAACAATGGCTGTCATAGTGTCTCTCATTCTCTTCAAAACAGCTGTCCATACCTTCATGTGTGTTGAACTTAAAACAAAACAAGCTAAAACCACTTTGAACAAAGAATGATAGTATTGCTGGATTTCACATCGTGACATTACAGAGTCAGCACTGGGTACTGTAGTGTCTCTTTTTCTTCAAAATAGTTGTTCATTTCAACATGCATTATATAGTTGGTTCTAGTAAACTGTTTATAAGCTCTACACGTGCATGAGTTTCTACATGTGTATCTATACTTTCTGTATTAGAGGGAAAAATAAAACAA
>PVJX010031572.1:0-15286 GCA_004027295.1 Dolichotis patagonum
TCCTCTTCGAACTTTGCCTCTGGTCCCCTCCCCCAACACGTGTATCCGGGCAGAGAAGAGGGTGTAGAAAAAAACCAGCCTGAGGGAAGTTACCACGTTATTTATAGACTGGCTGGGTGTGCATGTGTGTTCCTGTATGTACCCACGCGACAGTCTCCCTTGCCAAAATTTTAGTGAAAGCCAACTGAGTTAATTTATACTGTGTGTGTGTGTGTGTGGATACAATTGACGTGTATCTCTCAACACAGTGCTGTTTTTGGAAACATCAAACAACCTAGACAATATGCTGGCCTTTGGAGGAGCTGGAGGTGCTTGGGTGACCCAATCTTAAATGAAATATTTATCTGAACTTGCTACCTTGTGTGATGATGGCCCTGGAGGAGGGGAGGGAATTATCCATTTCTATGGAAGTTTTTTTTTTTTAACAAGGGGTTCTGAAGGAATGTAGTAATGGTGTGTTAGTTTCCCACCTGTTTTTGCAGATGGTGATTTTGGAATAGTTGGTTTGGCGTGGTAACACAGGAAGAGATAAACAAGACACCTGGACAAAAAGTCATTTGTCTGAAGCAACTTAGAAGTGATCTTCAATAAATATAAAGGTCACTTATTTCATAGTTTGTTTTCTCTTTTTCTTTCAGATGAAATAGAGATCCAAGACAGAAAAAAATCATACTGATCTCTGTGAGTGTAAGATCTTCCACTGTTCATTACAGAGCTAGAGGACTGCAATTGATTTAAACATTCAGGACACATCTTGCACACCCACTAGTTAGGTTCACCAATAATTAAAATTTAGTGACATATTTTTAATATCTGTGAGTTATATTTCTTGGTAATTTGGTCTCCTGTATTGTTTTGGATTGTTTTATTGGAAAGGGACGAGCAACATACAATGCTATAAACATCTTAAGTATACAAACGTACATCAGGCACTTTGAGATGAAGGAGATACAGGTTAACTCTATGAACACATATCTTCAACAAAAAGAAGTCTTTGCATTTGCTTGCATTGTGAGGACAGTGTGAATATTCTTGAAATGTATGTATGCTAGCCATTTATTTCAAAAGCTCCATTTATAGAACTTCTTGATTTAAAGTGAGATATAATTTGTATCACACAAAAGTAATTATTCTAACATGAACAATTCGTTGGTATTTAGCTATATTCCATATATTCACAATATTACCACCACCACTACCTAGTCACAAAATATGTTTACCCAAAATAAAACACTGTGTCCAGTAAGCGTCTGTTCTTGTTCTCCCTTCCTGTCAGTCTCAGACAAATATTATTATTGGTGCTTTCATTTCCTAAAACAAGTATTTCCCTCAACAACAAAATTTCTGCATGCTACCATCTTCCTAAAATCTATTTTGTCACATTCTTTTTCATACATCTAGCTACAGATACAAAAAGAGAGGGGATAAATGATATAATCTCCTTATTTGTATTTGTTCTACAAGCCAATAGGTTTCCAGATTGGTATTTGCAACATGAGTCCTTTTAATGAGCAATGGATCTCTGGGCAACACTTATGCCTACTTTACTAGTCATTGTGGGAGGGACATGAATATGAGGCAACAGTTAATCTTGCTGTCATCAATAGAAAGTGGATTAGAGTGGTATTTTCTCTTTTGAAATGTAATTCATAAAGTTTAACAAAGCAATAGCTTGTCAACTTTGTGGAAAAAAGAGTTCTAGGATGAGTTGTTTCAAACCATTTGTTTCTGGTCATCACAACTGTGCCCTGAATTCCCCATTATGGAGAAACATTGTGAATAGCTTACAATTGCCAGAGTCCTATCTCCTCGCCCTCGTGTGTGCTGATGCATTCATTTATTTCACACAGTAGCACCACAAAGAGGAAAGGAAGTATGAGTGTGGCTTAAGACTTTTAATCAAAACTGAAGCTACCATTCATGTAACCATGACTGCAGTATCCAAAGCTGTTGGGCAAGTTATTTTTGCAGATGAGAGTAAGAGGTGTGTACTGGTCCAGAATTGTGAGCTCAGACAGATTTCTGAGCCCTATTTGCCATCCAACATGAGTGTGGAATTAAAGGAGCAAAGAAGTATTAGTGGGTAAAATCATGGGTGGTCAGTCTGGTAGTTCAGCATCTTGCTCCATTCTGTTTAGAGAGTGACAATTTGCAGAGAAGCTAGCTGATTTTGACTCTCATTGACATACTACAAAAGACATACTTTAGAGTTAAATTTTTGTAGTACTCCATCATGAGAGGAAAACAGAAAAGATCTACCCAAAAGCGTTCTGTCATCCCTCATGATACATTCTTCCAATGAAACATATTCTCTTTTTTGCCATAAACATGTTTTATTTTCTACAGTAGGTATTTGCAACCTTTTCACTACTGACATTTTATACTGCATAGTTCTTTGTTGTGGGAAACTGTCTTACACATTCTACTCTGCTTAATAGCATTTCTGGCCTCTCTACCCACTTTGTGAGTAGTAGCTCCCAAATTGGTCATAACAATGAAAAGTTCTCCAGTAATTTCCAAAGATCACCTTGGGGCCAAAATGACTCCAGGTTGAGAATCACAGTTTTAAGTGTGAAGTTTGATTTTGAGGCAAACTGTACTTTAAAAAGATTTTTTTTCTGATGTTGGGGATGGAAAATATAGTCTCTCACCTTCTAGGCAAGTGCAATACCACTGAGGTACATCCTCAGTCCTGTACTATTGTATTTTCAGTTGAACTTTGTAAAACATACAATCTTGTAGTCAGAAAACATCTTAAGATTCTTTATTCAATATGTAGAGAAGGCGTTAAGAATACAGATTTGAGTACAAATCCTATATACTAGTTTGTAACTTCATGAAAGTCATTGAACTTCTGAGTCTCAATTTTCTCTTCTGCAAAAAGATGCTCAAAAGATCCATAGGATTTGAGACTATGCGTGTAGCTCAGTAGCCTTTCATTTGCTTAGCATGCATGAGGCCCTAGGTTTGAGCCTCAGCATTGCGAAAAAGAGAAAAAAATCTGTATGAAATTTAGATCAGATGATAGGTGTTCAAAACTTGTCCCAGTGCTTGGCACAGTAGGTCAGTACTAAGCATGCTCCTATGGCTAGTTACTAGACACTTACTGTATGAAGGCACCTGTAAAGTTCTTTTAATTTTAGGACTCCTGTTCCATAGCTGTGGCAGATGGGTGTGGTAAAGGTCTAACCTTCTTTATGAAAACAACTACCTCCGATGCATGGCCGTTCTCCTAAGAAGTACTACTAAGCTGTGGCAGCATACTTGGCCACTGGTTCTCTCCCAGTCTGCTGGAGTTTTCTCCCTTGGATTGTCAGTGCCACTTATGAGCTCTTTTCTAGTCCCCTTGACTCAGGTCCAGTTAGGTACAAAAAGCTTAGCACAGCTGGGAGACCTGACATTTTACTAAAAACTAAGGGGAAATAAAGAGGAAACAATTGTAGACTAAACAAGGGCTTCTGATTGTGAGGAACTTTCCATGGCTCTAATTCCCCTTTCTAATATGATCAAATGCAGTTCCTAAGGAGACAAGTACAATTTTTTAATTCATTTAACACACTGTGATGTGTGCAACAAAATCAGGTAAAGTGGATCAGATTGGGATAAGAGAGCTCAGGGATTTCTGAAAGACGATATTTGTGCTGTCTTCTGAAGGATGAGAAGGTTCTTGCTTGCCTAATGAAGACCTGGGTTAAGAAAATTCCAGGCAGAAGAAATAGCAAATGTAAATGACCCAAGGCAAGACTGAGCTGGGCATTATAACTGCTTGCTACATTTCCAAGCACTGTTTGAAAATCTTTTCACTTAAAATGCTCTTAAGTCTGTCAATTAAATTGGTACTTATGAGCTAGGTTCTATTATTATTACATTTTTGTAGATGAGGGAGACTGAGGTACAGAAATTTTTAATCAGCTGTCCCAGAAGATACTCAGTGGACTAATATAAACACTATGCCTCCAAACTCCAGGAGATAGTAACCACTGCATTATATTGCTTGGGGCATAGAGTGCCCCAGGGGAATTTGGCTTGGAAGAGACTTGTCTGGAAGCAGATGGGGGCCCATCCATGTGGGGAACTTGTATGTCTTGATTAGGAGTCTGTCTTTATCCTGTGAATACTGAGGAGCCTCTGAAAGCTTTTAGTTGAAGAAAGACAAGATCTAGGTTATATTTTTACAGGATCAGTCTCACCTCTTGTTGTGAATAGACTATAGGGGTCAAGAGTGAAGTAGGAAAAAACAGTGAGTGGCATTATTGTTACCCTATTGGGAGTTGGGGAAGACCTAGATGAAAATAATGACAATGGAGATAAAAGAAAGAATTTAATAACTATGTTGGAGGTAGAATTGGTGGGACCTTCTAGTGAACTAGATAAGGTGGGTTAGGTGAAAAAAGAGTAACAAATCAAAGATGACTGGCAGGTTTGGGTTTGAACAAGACCATAGTGGTAATCAGCTTCTTTCTTGCTCTTTACTCATCTGGACTCTGAGTACCATTTTGCCTTCCAGACCTCTAGGCACTGTTCAATGGCTGAATCTTATTCCTTTTTGCAGGATTATTGCTAGAGCTTTTTTCCCTCCAAAATGGTCAGAATACTCATATTTACTAATTCAGTTCCAGTGTTCAATTTGAGCAAAATCTAGTTTAGAATTAGATTGCATGACAACCATCAATGGCTCCTGAGACAATCTTCAGTTCACTCCTAAAGCATTTAAAGGTGACCCCTTTAGGTGACTCCATTTCCCATGTATAAACAGAATAGCATAAGGAAAGGAAAGAGCTCAGGTTCTGGAGTCAGACACATAGTTTAATCCCTGTACCACCACTGATCATCTGTATGATTTAAAACAAGGCACTCAACTTCTTGAAGCTTCAGAGTCCTCATCTGTAAAACAGGCTGTCTTGCTTACTATTCTCTCATTGCTGAGATAAAATACCTGACGTCCAAAATGAAGGAACAGAAGGTTAATGTAGCTCACAGCTTGTGAAGCTTTCAGTCCATAATCAGCTGGTTCCAGGCAGTGGCTCATGGCAGAGGGCAACAGTTCATAGAGGCCAAGGACAGAAAAAGCAACAAGAGCAAAAAATGGAGGAGAATGGAGAGACTTTCTGCTCCTTATAGTGTATGTAGGCTGCACTCACCTAGCGTAGGTGCAGCACTCATATCCATAATCCTAGCATTGAACTATGAATCAATCACAAATTGTAGAAGCCTTCCCCCAAGACTGCATGAGGCTTTGGGGGGACATCCAGATACAAACTGTAACACAGGCCTAATCATTTTGATTGCTAAATGAAAGTGCTATTTAAGCACCCAGCACATCACATGTGTCAAAATTGATCATTATTAATACAAGCATTTTTCATTTACCTGTTTTAGCTTTTCCCCAAGGCAGCATTTAGCATATTGAAGAATATCTACCTTTTTCTAGATCTGTCTTTCTGAAAAATGTCTTATTACCTGAATTGTCCAAGACCCCTCTAGTACTTAACTGTTAGAAAGTTTTCCTTGCCCACTCTGTTCTTGATTTAGAATTTGAAGCTAAATTGAGCATTAGAAAATGCTATAAGATCTATATCCTGTTACATAGCCCTTTCTAATTCAATAATTAGGTATGACAAAGTACAAATATGGTACCAACTTTGAAATTGAAAGATCTAGATCCTCTTGGACTTCATGGTAGTATGTAACACAGACATTATTTTCAATTCTGTGTAATCTAGTTTCCATGTCTGTAAAATGGAGATTGTATTACTATTGACTCTATAGGAATATTATGAAGTACCAGTGACATCATGATGGTAAAAACTCTTGGTGAACTGTTGAAGAGCTAAACAAATAATTTTATTTCTTAAAATTGATGAATTGATATAAAATGATAAGTTATCCTACTTTGCACATGAAAAATTGGGACATCAAAATTCAACGTGGACAAACATCTAAAACATTTAAAAATTGTACATTCTAAATGTTAGTTCCTGAAACAGAAACTGGAGACTCATTTTGAGCAAAGACAACGGCATTGAAAGGAACTAGCTACAATGTTTGGTTAATTTAGAGGGTAAATATTTTGTGGTTCCAAATGTTTAATGCCTAGCCTACAATTTATTCTTGATATGCAGATTGGAAAACATCATACTGAATTCTAGATTTACAGTTCAACTCTTCTTTATTGAATAAAAATGAAAAAAGAACATGGATTGTTTTTGTTTCAGCCACTGTGATAAATAAAATATTTTTAATTGAAAATGAATATATATTGTGAAGTAAAAGGCATTTAATATATATGTTGTACCTATTAATCTAATTTGTTCATAGGCTTGTTCCAAAAATATAAATTATTATTTTAATGAAAAATATATCCATGCTGTGTTGAATGTTAAAAAAGAACTTTTTCAACTACACTTCTCTTGGGTTGATTTAAAATAGAGAACTAATGTAAATCTGACAATCTCCTTTTTTATGTCCTTTTGAGACATGGCTTTGCTATGCGATTTAAGCTGGCCGTGGGCTCACTTCGTAGCCCAGGCTGGTCTGGAATTTGCAACAATCCTCCTACCTCAGCCTCCTGAGTGCTGGGATTACAGAAGTGAGCCACCATGCCTGGCTCTTCTCTTTTTAATATTTATTTTATTTTAGGTACTGGGGATCGAACTCATAACCTTGTGTTTACCTGGGTGGTGCTTATGCCACTGAACTAAATCCCTGGCCCAAGCCTATTAATCTCTTACCAAGTTCTTAAAGTTTTGCAAATTTTTGCTTCATAAAAGTTGACATCCTTTCTGCTTTCTAAAAAAAAAAGGTTCCACATTCTTTGTATTTTTGAAGTAACTACAGAAATGTTTTTAAACCTTTTTTTTTTGCACTTCTGGGGTTGGAACTTAGGGCCTTGCACATACTAAAAAGTGCTCTGCCACTGAGATACACACCCACATAGTTCTTCTCTTTTCTTTTTACTATTTTATAGTTTTTAAAAATACATGTGACCAAGCAATAAAAATAGATGTATCTAGATAAAATTTTTGAAATGAAAACTAAGAAAACACATTCAAATGAAACTTGTAAATGAAAGTTTTAGTAAGCCATAAACATTTCAACGTATATTAGAACAATTTAAGATTACTGCATAAATAGATAAATAATAAATAAATAAATAAATAAATGATTTGGCAAAATCTAGGTTATATCTACTTTGAAATGTATGGATTCAAAATTAGCCTAAATAATATTTGGAAAAGTACATTTAAATTTCTCTGATGATGATATTTTTTGTTCATTTTGAAAATGTTTCATATCCTTCAACTTCTACAGTCATTTCTTCCCCAAATATTTATTGAGCTTCATGGCGAGTAATTAGCTTGCTGCTTGGTGAGATTCAAAGATATATAAGACATGGCTTGTGCCCTCAAGGAATTTACAAGCTAGAAGCAGTAGCATATTCTTCAAAAAGCTTTGGTAGTGTAAACAGAAACTATAGCTTATTAAGGAAAGCATGTAAATGTACTCCAGAAGTCCATTTTTTCTGTGTCACCACCTCTGAAGCTGCAGTTGTGTTTTTTTCTAAAGCAGAAGCAATTCCTGTACTGTGTGGAACCATAATATGTTCTTTGCTCTTTTTTTCTCTACTTCCTTCTATTTTTTGTTTGTCTCATTTTTCATTGTCCACATCATCACATTTTATTCATAATTAAAATGTTTGAAAGCCATTTTTGAGCCCTTAACATTATCTATCGTCTTTGCAATTTTAAAAAGTAAAAGGATGTGCAGAAATACTATAATTGTTCTGTGATTATTGAAAATCTTTAAAACAATAAAAGCAATATTAGGATTGTATAATTAATGCTTCTTCATGAAATAGTGTAGTATTACTTTAAGTAAATTGATTCCATAATACATTAAGATATCTGTTTAGAATTCTACAATAAGGAGTTTTCTATGTGAAAAAAATGCATTCAGGGGTGGTGCTGGGAATTGAACCTAGGGATACTCTACCACTGAGCTACATTCCCAGCAGTTTTATATTTTTATATATTTTATTTTTTTATTTTACAGATGGTAAAACAAAATGTAACAAAACAGAACAAAGCATATCACAAGAAAACAATGCAAATGACACAGGATTGCAAACCAAGACAACAGGAGATCAACAGTGGCTACCATAATGTCTCTTGTTTTCTTCAAAATACTTCTCTATATCTTCACATACAATGAATTCAAACAAAACAAAATAGTATAAAACTGACCAGGGCTGGGGTTTTAGCTCAGTGGTGTAAGCGCCTGCCTGGCAAGTATGAGGTTGCTGGTTTGAACCCCGGTTAAAAAACCATTTTTTTTAAAAAAAATGATCAAATTTATTTTTTATTTTGAAGTTGAGTTTCACTTAGTTGGCCAGACTGTGCTTGAACTTACAGTCTTCCTGTCTCAGGCTCCCTATGTACCTGAGGTTACAGTTGCATGTCACTGCAGCTGGCTTAAAATGATTTCTTCAAGGTCCACATCTCTTGCTTATCTGTGTCCTGTCTCCTGTGATCCATGAGGACCTTGAATTTTTAAATTTTCAGGAATACCAGTTGAGAGGTATGACTTTTGCATATTGGAAACAGTTTTCACAGAATATTGTTTCTTTGTCCTGTCTGCCCCTTTTACTAGAACCTATTTATAAATGGAACCCACATGCTCTCTGGTGTTTGCATTAGCTTTAGAATGATGCCCACCTTATGTCAGTACAATCTGGTCTACAACAACAATAAGAAGGGTGGGAGAGGGCATCAGTTTTATTAAAAGAACTTCAATATTGAGGAATATTTTTTAGGGGAAAACAAAAGAGAACTATAAATTAAAGAGGGTGCTTACTTCATCTCCTTATGTACCTTAGATGTTGCTTATTTTGTTAATTTGTCACATGCTATTCCATAATGTGGATGTCTTATAAATTTATTTAATCTGTTACCAATCAATGTATATATATATATATATATATACACACACACATATGTATATGCTTATTTTTCTCTTGTGCTGTACTATATATAATCCCATGCAGTGTTCTACTGTTTGTTCTTTTAAAATTTTTTTAAAAAAATTTTTTAAAGAGAATAAAACCAAGCAAAATAAAACAGAAGAAAACCAATCAAAGCAAACCAACAAAATGACACAGGACTTCAAAACAATACGAAATCAACAATGATTACCATAGTGCCTCTTCTTGTCTTCAAAATAACTGCCTATATCTTTAGACATAGTAAAAATCAAACAAAACAGAATTGAACCAATAAAAACAAAACAATGAATGCAAAAAAGGACTTCAAAATAAGACAATAGTAAATCCAAAATTGCTACCATAATGTATCTTGTTATCTTTGAAATAGCTGCCCATGTGATTGGATATAAAAAGAATCAAACAAAACAAAACAGAATAAAACCTAAGCCAACAAAACAATGAAAATGATATGGGACTTAAAAACAATAGGGAATTAACAATGGCCATCACCTTCAGAAGGAGATCCCCATAGATGCTACATTGCATATTGCTATTCTTTAAATAGATGATCAGACTACTGGCTTTAGACCTGCAAAGTCAGTGAAACACTAAGTACTACAAGCATTAAATTGTATTTTACCTCAATAGCTATCACCGCAGCCTGTGTTTCATAAGATCAGCTTGCTGTTTACCGCATGGGTTAGGGGTGGGGGGCTCTTGTTTCCCAGCCCATATACCAGAAGGGGCTGGCATCTGGCTCTCTCCTAGCAGCCTGCACATGGTGCTGATTTGCAGGGAGGGCTTCCTTCTTGGTGCCTTCTAGTTTCTTCTCCTCCAGTCCACAAATGGTGCTAACTTAGAGGAAAAGGCTGGGGTATGGCTCTTCCCCCAGCAGCTCATGCATGGTGCTGATTCTCAGGGAGGGTTTGCTTTCTGGTGACTTCTTGTCTTCCCCTGTAATCCACAAATGGCACTGACTCATAGGAAAAGGCTGGGGTTTGGCTCTCCCCACAGCAGCCTGCACATGGTGCCGATTCACAGGGAGTATTTGCTTCTACTACTAAGATTCTTCTATAGAAAGAAGTTGTTTTTCCTTCCTAGGAGAAAACAAGTGAATCCTCTGTACTCTATCCTGTGAGTAAAGAGTACAAGAACTGAAAGGGACTTCATATATCTTCCTCTCCTTGCTCAAGTTTTCAATATTTCCCATCCCATCTCTCCTTAATTTCCTATTTTCTTGAGAAAAGGACATATTCACAGACTATTGACCTCAAATTCCCAGCACCATATGTACACACCCACTACAGGCTCTACTTGGTCTTCTCCCCAGTTAAAATGAAAGAGCAATCTGTGCTTTTGGCTAAAGACAAGGTCTTGTGTATGGTAGGTTCTATTACCTTGCCATACTCAAAGACATGGCTCAAATAATTATCCCCTTTCTCCACAACATCAACATTTTTTTCTATTTATTGAATCACTTTCATTCGAATAAAATTTTGTTGCTGTTTTCTCCATCTTAAATATACACGTTTTGACACCATTTTCACTTTTAGTTACTGTCCCATCACTCTCCACCCTTTTGCAACTAAATTCCCCAAGGAGTTGTCTGTACTCACAGACTCAAATTCTTTTGCTTGCAGTTCATTTGAACTTGACTCACTCAGGCTTTTGCTCTTCCTACTCCAGTAAAATAGCTTTTATCAAGATGGCAAGTAAATTAAACCAAGGAGTTTTTTTTTGCCACATTATATTTCTTGATCTATTAGCTTCATTGGATACTCTAGATCACTTCCTACTTTGATATTCATCTACCAATTGGCTTCTATTATTTGAATGGTGTCTCTTCTGTTATTTCTGACATTCGGAATTGTGCCTTGTTTCTTCTTTCTCTGATCATTCTATATAGAAATATTTCAATTGTATTGATATTTAATATTAACCAGCATTTGGGTTTGCTAATATTTCTCTATTATTTTTCCATTCTTTATTTACTTAATTTCTGTTTTGATGTATATTTTTTCCTTTCTTTTGTCTTACTTTTTTTCTAGTTTCTTATGGAGTGAATTGAGGACAGTGATTTCAGAACTTTCTCTTTTTTCCAAAAGCAATGTTGCGTTTTTACATTACCCTAGACTTACTGCTTTAAGTGACATTTACACTAATCCTGATATGTTGTGTTTTCATTTTATTTACTGTAGAATATTTTTAATTTCACTTTCAATTTTATCTTTGATACATGAGCTATCTAAAAGATTTTGTTTGAGTTTCAAATATTAGGGAATTTTTAAAGTTATTTTTCTGTTATTCTCCATTTTAATTTCACTGAGTCAGAACAGATTTTGTGTTATTTGCATCTTGTTAAATTTATCAGTGTTTGTTTTATGTCCTAGAATGTGGTCTACCTTAGTCAACGTTCCATGAGTTTATGAAAGCATGTGTATTCTGCTGTCATTGCATAGAATGTAAGTACCAGGATAGGGTGGCTGATAGTATAGTTCCAATCTAGTTTATCCTTGCTGATTTTTTGCTCATTTGTTATATCAATCTTGGAGATATTGAATTCCCTAATCATAATTGTAAATCTATCTCTTTTTTTCTTTAAGTTCTATCTTTCTCCAACTTTCTCTTTCACACTCTTTTTAAAACTAGACTATTCTTGGTCTATTCCTCTTTCTTATGGAATTTATATTAGCTTGCTAAATTCTGTGAAATGCTCATGTCTAGATTTCATTTAATGATTACTTTGATGGGATTCTTACCTTTACAATATTGCATCTTCTTATATATGAGTACTATATATTGTTGGAGTTTATTTAGACATTTGATTAAATTTTTACTAATTTTAATATTATCTTACATGAAACCTGTTCAAAGGAAATCCACTCATCAAATACTTACCAATTCACTGTTGTGCATCAGGTACTGTTCTGCGCCCAAAGGATGTGCTACCAAGTAACTAAAGGTAACTGTGATCCATGTCATCCTGGAGTATTGTGTTTCCAGGTACAGTAAATAGGCACCAAGAAAGAAATAAGCAAAAAATAAACAGAAGGTGAAATGATGTTCAAAATGATGTTCAGAGGGTGAAATGATGTTCAAAATGAAGGATTTCTTAGTGAATCTAGGGTAGACACAGACAAAAAATAGTGGAGCTTAGCAAAATCATGGAAACCATGAGCACCCAACATAGGAAAAAAATGAAAGCCATGAAACAGAGATTAAAAATTCCATTGAAGGTATATTCAACTGATTAAACCAAGGCAAGGAGAGAATATCAGGTCGAGAAGATGGGGTTGCAGTTAGTGGCCACACAAATTCTCCATTAATTCTGAAAGATATTTTTGCAGGGTATGTCAATCTGGATTGGAGGTTGTTTTCTTTTGAGACTTCAGATACTTCAAGCTCTCCTTGATTTAAGGATTTGTATTGAAAAGTCTGCTGTGATTCTGTTGGTCTTTTCTTTATAAGGAATTTGTTTCTTTTTCCTAACAGCTTTTAACATTCTGTTCTTATGCTAAATTTCTGGAATCTTGAGTATCATGTGCTTTGGTGTAGGTTTATTTTGGTCATGGCTAATCGGAGTTCTATATGACTCATGTATCTGTATGTCAATTTATTTTTCCATGTTTGGGAAGTTTTCTGCCATTAATTCAGTGAACAAGTTTTTTTTTAAATGTCATTTTCACTGTTTCCTGCTTTCTCATTAACTCCAATCAATCTTATGTTGTTTTCCTTTGCATCATCTAGTGGCTTTTGAATTAATTTTTCATGAGCCCTTGCTAAATTTAAAAGCTCTTTATTTTCATAATGGTTAGCCAAATTCCTATCTTATAGGTCTAATAGTCTGTCTTCACTTTTGTTCATTCAGTTTTGCAAATTTTCAAAGGAATTTTTAATTTCCTGGATATCTGTTTGGATCTGTTTCATGGATTCCATTACTTTCCTATATTGGGTTTTCACGGTTTCTTTAATTTTCCTAAGCTCCTCTGTTCCACACCACTGGCTCCTCTCATGCACTCATCAAAGTGTGGCAAGAGGGGGAATGCTAGCGTCCCAATTCTTGTCCCTGCATGCCCAAGACTGTTTGCACCACTGGGAACAGGGTAGGAGGAGTGCTGATTCCCCAATCCTTGTCCTTTTGTGTAAGACGCTGCCTGGGTTGCTGGTTGTAGGTTGGGAGGATTACTGACTTCCCAGCCCAAGGATCCTTGAATTACTCACCCACAGTCTGTGCTGCTCTCTCACACTGGTCATACAGATCAAGAGAGATTGTGCTGTTCTACTCTTTACTCTCATTACCTCCACTGTGGTCCTTAACATTATTGTTGCTAGAAAGTGCAGCTAGTTGCTATGGACCATGAAAACAAACAAAGAAACAAACAAACATACAAACAAAAAGCTAGTGGCCCATCAGGGAGGGAGCAGCTTCCTGGTCACTTGCTCCTGTGTGTGTACTGGCAAAATTTGCTGCCAGGCTGCAGCATCCTGTGTTTGGAGAAAAAAGCAAGATGGGAGGAGCCCTATGTCCCAAGTTTATCCTGTGTGGCTTAGTTAGCTGCACTATTTCAGTCCAGAAATTTTTGAAGGCTCCCTCAATGGTGGTTCTGCTCCGATAGCAGGTGGGAGACCCACAGGCAGCCCTGTGGGCTGGAAAATTGCTTAATAAATTGCTATGCTTATCTTTTATATGATCTCGAAGTCTCTTATTATAGATTGATTTTGGCATCAAGATGTATGTACTGCCCTTTCTTCCAATTACCTGTCTTTTTATTTGATTTTCTCTGAGTAGCTCTAAAGTGGCTCCTCCTCTATTCTAGCATGGCCTTTCTAGCTGCAATTTGATCATTATTTTTGTGGTATGTATTGTGTTATTCTCGTATTTCCAACCTGCTTGTACTATTGAATCTGAAATGAATCTATTACACACAACATATATTTTTATCATGTAATTTTTATCAATTCTATCAATCTTTGTCTTTCACTTGAATTCTTTAATCAATTCACTTCATTGTGATTAGTGATAAGGTAGGCTACACTTCTGTGATTTGCTATTCGTTTTTTATGTTTCATGCCTTTTTCCCTTAATTCTTTTTATGTTATATATTCTTTTTTTGTTTGTTTGTTTTTTGGTACTGGGGATTGAACTCACAAGCTCAGGCTTACCAGGCAAGCGCTTGAAATACTGAGCTAAATACTTGGCCTAAAATAAGTATTTTTTCCTGTACTATTTTAACATCTGTGCCATTTCCTTTATGGTAATTTTTGAGTTATTCTCCTAGTGACCACCCTGGGACTTGCAAATAGCATCTTATAACTGTCTAGTTCAGATTAATAACAACTAAATTTCAATGTCATGTACAAACACTGCTTTCAAATATCTTCTTTCTTTCCTTTTTTCTTTGTAATGTTATTGTCATACAAATTAAAACTTCATCCATTCTATGCCCATCAAAATACAGTCATAATTAATGATTTTTGTAGTTTTCGTTTATGTCAGAAAGAAGAGAATTATGAACAGAAAAATTCAACAATAACATTTAGAGATTTCAATAATGGATAGAATAACTAGATGGAAAAATCAACAAAGACACCAAACTTAACTCTGTACACAAAGTAGAAACAATATATACCTGTAGAATATTATATAAAACAGTGGCAAAATGCATATACTTCTCAACACATGGAAGGTTCTATTGGTTAGGCCATACATTAGGCTGTAAAATATTAAATTTAAAAGGATAGAAATCATAAAATATATGCAATCTGACCACAGAGATAAAATTTAAAATAATTAACAGAGTGAGATAAAAAATATATGTAAACTAAAGAATGATTTTCTACATAACCAATTGATTGAAGAAGAAATAAGAGAATAAATTTTTTAAATTTTATTTTAAAGAGAAAAGAATAAATTATAAAATATTTTCAGATGAAAGAACATAAAACACAACATAGTACAACTTACGGGATGTAGTGATCGCTATTCTAACAGGGAAACTCATACCTATTATACATCTATTTTAGAAAAGAATGTCAGGGTCAGGGATGTAGTTCAGTTGTAAAACAATTGCTCAGCCTGTACAAGGTTCTGATTTTGCTCCTTAATACAACAGAAAATATAAACATAAAAGAAGAATGTCAAACCAGTAACCTAGCCAACAACTTAGTCCATAAAAAATCTTGAATTGATAGACTGAACTTCTATTTTAAGAAACCAAGAAGGGTCTGGCGACACACACCTGTAATTCCACTTCTGAACAGGAAGGTTGAGACTTTGAGATTTCAAGCCTAGTCCAAACTACACAA